>PNEQ01032706.1:0-73413 GCA_003012365.1 Medauroidea extradentata
GATGACTGGCTTTTGCTTTTATGTGGAGCTGTTGCCCTGTTTGACTGACCCAATAAGAATCCCGCTGTTGTAATATTTTATGCCTATTATTGGTTTGCAGACAGCTACATTGTGTCAGAAGTATATCACCTAATCATATGTGTTGTAGTTATCTACAGCGTTTTCAAGGGTACGTTGACACAAAACATTTTCGCGATATATCATCCTCTCTACTAATGATGATTTATCACGGGAAAACCTGACTGTTTGCTGGACTCCAACACGCGTTCCGCTTATGAAAATATTACTGTCTTTCGCTTGTACGCGGAATTGTTACCCTATTTGACTGAACCAATACTAATTCTGCAATTGTAATATTTGATGTCTATCATTGGTCTGCAGACAGCTACGTTGTGTCAGACGTAAATCAGCCAATCTTACACGTCACAAGAAACTACAGTGTTTTCTAAGGTATGTTTGCACACATCATTTTCGTGATATACCATCATTAGAGATGATGGTATATCACGAAAAGGTTTTGTGCCAACATACCCTTGAAAACACTGTAGTTTCTTGCCACATGCATGATTTGTTTGACACTATGTAACTGTCTGCAGACCAATTACAGACATATAATATTACAATATCGAGATTCTTATTGGCTTAGTCAAAAAGGGTTAACAGGTTCAAGTACAAGCTAAAGCCAGTAACCTTCTGATGAGCTGAACGTACATTGAAATCCAGCAAACAGTCAAGTTTTTCCGCGATAAACCATCATTTCCAATAATAATACTACAGACGTGAAATGACGTGGCGGCTCATTTGATACAGATGAACTTCACAGCTCATTGGCTGCCGAGGCTGTTGGTATCAGCCACGTGTTTGTTTTGCTCCTACGTGTTACTGCAGGTTTCCTATGGGCCGGGCTGCCAGTTAGCAATGCAGTCACCTTACTTTTATTGACGGTAGGCATTTATACCATGATTTGCTAAGCCATTTTGCTGGTGTGTGTGACTGAGTTTGCCGTCCTACAGCCTATTTCACTTCTGTAGCCCTAAATATTCTGCAACAGCGACAGGTTGCCAGTCAAACAATACAGAATTAAATTTGTACCCATTGTACGTTAGTTTTATAAATAAAGACGTGTGGCGCTAGATGTATTCATTGTCAAAAAGTAATTGGAAGACTACGCGTTTCGGTTGTGAATAATATTCACTGACGAAGACACGTTTCACGTCATTTCTTCGGATGGAAATGTTGATCACAGCAGACACGTGAAATATCTGAGCAATTTTGAACATTATTTAATAACTTGGTGGATCTGTGACCAGCAGCTTGCATATTTGCATTGTACTTTTCGCCACGTAAGTCTACCGACCTCGCCATCAATGAAGGCTTCTTTCAAGTATAGATGAACTTGGAAACTTTATTACACCAGCGGCTGTACGTTGTACGACCAGAAATGTACACTGATGTGAGGAATGAGTTGACTTATATGTATCTGCTGAGTATATGCAGTACGAAAGCATTTTAGCGGGTAGCATATCATACATCGAGGAAGAACTTTACTGTCCGTTATGTAGCCTTTGCCGCATTATTCTCTTTTCCTTGGTTAAAAATATTTTCCCTCTTATAAAATAAATATTTTTGAAAAATCCTTTTCACCACATCAATACAGCCTCATATGAGAGTCATTTGACCCAAACTGCAAAATTGCATTTCCTTTCATTGCCAAGGGGGCCCCGCAGTGGCCGGGTGGTTAGATCACTCGCCTCCCACCAAGGCAATCCGGGTTCAATCCCCGACGGGATCGGTCCCCCGACTTTCGCATCTGGGAATCGTACCGGACAATGCCGCTGGTCGATGGGTTTTCTCAAGGATCTCCCGTTTCCCCTGCCCCTTCATTCCTGCGCTGCACCATTCTCACATCATGCCACCTCTCACCAGCGCTGAAGATCCCTTCACACACTCATGCGATTGCCAACCAGAATCATACTGTGCATGGCATAGTGTTATTCCATTCCAAACACAACAGCAAAGTTATCGCACGTACTTTACAGAAATAAAATAGCTAATATCACTGACAATAACAGTTAATTTAAATATTCCGATCATAATAGGTAATTCTACTGTTTTTTCTTAATAAACTGCCATACTTTTTTGCTGTATATAATATTTTGTATGGATCTAATTTCAGTCCTGTGGTATAGCACATTGAGAACCGTTTACAAAATTATTTGATTTAAAAATCCACGAAATATAAGGAGCATTATATTTCTAACTAAATCTGCATTTCCGTTACGTGTAAAATTTTTTCTCGGTGCGGAGGCTAAATGTTACGTTTCTTAGTTACATTAAGAGGGCTATAAAAACTTCAAAGAAGATGCACGTGTTACGCTTACGTGTTGTAGAGCTTAGCTTGTTTGTCACCAGTGACTAAAATAAACATTTAAAGGTCAACGAAAGGTACGATGTCGAGCGAACGAATGGAATACTCAGTCGTCGATAAAATTTGAACTACCCATCATAAATCGACGGGATATTTTGCCGAGTATATATTATATAAGCAGAAGTCTATTTATAAAGCACTGGGGTAGTATGCTTTGCTTCCGAGTTAAAAATTAAAAACTGTATTCAGAAAAACAAGGGATTCAAACCACAAAAATCCACAAAAATATAATACTGTAAATTTTATAATTTTTAGTACAATAATATACAGGACACTATAATAACCGAATTAAAATAAAACTCATTTTGATTCTATCCGAAAACCTCTGCGTGAGAGGTTAACTGATGTTAAAATTATTTTTAAATCTCCTTATGACTACAAAATTAAGAAAAGAACGAAGATAAATTATTTACTTGGCAGTGGAAAATATTTTGTGTCATCCACTGGTTTGCCATGCCAAACAAATATCTTAAATAGAAAATGATCCCGACTGCATACATGTCGCTGTCTAGTAAATACGTCTGGCAATAATGTAACAAACATAAATTTTACGCTTTCTTCTGGTTGGAACCTACGCTGCTCGGTTTGCACGACTTCACTCTATTCACGTACTGCTGACTGGCAAGTATAGTTGACATTAGATATTGTTTAGTTAGTTATGGGATGACATGCTCTGGTAAACCTCTCATGAATTTTATTGGTGTGTGCTGTGTGCTAATATAGATAGCCTAATAGAAAGCATTATTTTGAGTAGTATAAATAGTTTAGTCATTATCTGCCTTAAGTTTATGGCACCATAAACTCTAGCATGGGAAACTTTGAACTACCAAAAATATTCGTTAGTAGAACATAGAGTGAAATGAATCTGTGCTATGGCTTAGTATTTCAGAAATATATTTGTATTTTTTGGTAAACAGTAATCGTTTACTTAATAGTGTAGAAAAAATATTTTTAATGTTGCATTAGACAAATTCTCCCATGATGGTGCCCTAGTTTACATAGGCCTATCCATTAAGTTCGTATGTTACTTTTCACTGAAACTCTATTTCGAAATATAATTTAGTATTTCCGCCGACAGTTAGGTCATTCCAGACGGTACCAATAGATCAGAAAGACATAAAACAAGGGAGGAATTAGTCAACAATGGACAGCATTAAGGAATTATCCCAGCATTAACATGGAGTTAATTAAAAAAACATGGAAAAATAGAAATCAGAAGAGCCGTACAAGTACTCCAGAATGGGATTCCAGTGATTTACTTCATAACATAAATGAGATGTGTAACGAGACTGTTCTTTGCTACGTTCAGGCTACGAGACGAAGTACGCCCCATCACAGTGCTCTCTGCCACAACTTCAATGCGCAAGGCAAGACTGCCCCTTCTCTTCTCGCTGACGACACGGACTGACTGGAAGGCGAGAGCAGTCGTCACTGATAATTGCATGGACCCGAGTTTCTATATTTTTTTATAATTATTTTTAAAGTTCAAACGGGGGCCGATATCGAAAAATTGCTTTGTAACTTTGTTACAACGGGTTTTAACTCCATACTCTGATTTTTTTTTCGAAACAAAGTACAGCATGGTGATAGCTAATTAGTTACTTAACGAAATTTCCATTTAATTGATAAATTAGCTAAAATTTTTATAGCGTTTGTCTCTAAAAAATTACATTACACAGTAAAACCAATTTGCAACAAAGTTACAAAGCAATTTTATGTTATTAGCTCTTGTCTGGGATTATAAACATAATTCTCTTAGCAGCCAAAAAACTCGGACCCATGCCCTTAACGTGTCCATGAACAGCACGCACCTAGGCCATTATCATAAGTTACCTAAACACCTGAAAACTTCGAGATGTGGTAAGCGGCAATCTGTCTCATCCGCGAGCTGTGGGGATGTTCTGGGCGTTGTCGCAGCTGGTTAGTACCAGTCCGCGGCGGCTGACGGAGAGAGTCATAGTTGCGTATAGTCTGTGTGTGTGTGACAGACTCGGCAGCGAAGGCGACGTTGCCGAAGACAATGGCGACGGCGAGGAAAGACGCGGTATCGGTAGATCGAGTGACGACGTTGTGGTAAGTGGGGATGGAGGTGGAACAGTTGGAGCTTGCGAGGACGTTGCATTTGCATGTGAGAGATGGACGAGCAGGTTAGAGCATTACTGTATATAGTGAGATATTTCTGGAAAGAGACGTTTTAAGAGAACAATTATTCATGTAATTTCCTCCATCGCGACCGATTCTGTTTGCGCTCAGGACAATACATTAATTTTTACAGTAGTTTCAAGCTTCTTGTATATGGAGATGATATTTCTATTGTATTGTTTTATATTGTCTTGTTCGCTGTAATTATTCGAAGCTTTGTATGATATACGTTGTGATGGCTTCAACACCGACGTATGAAAGACACCTTCGCCACTACCGCGTATACAGTCTAAATAGCTGAATATACCATTCCAATCTGCCTCCGAGTGAGATCATGACCGGGCTTACATCATATTCAACATTTTGAATACGTGTAAGACATTTTTTTTAACTACCTGACAATACGAGGAAAGCTAATAAAATTAACAACTTAGGAACTCATCTAGTGAATAGGGAGATTTATATGTCAAATATTCCGTATTCTTTAAATTAATAGTATGTTCTTAATGATCGGTAAGTAAAGTGGAATGAAGATTTGTTTATGTGTTTTGAAAGCAAAGAGTTAAAAACAAATTTTGCCCAAATTACTTATTTTGTATGATAATAAAATAGAACAAATCGTTACAAACAGTAGCAGAAAAAGCACTTAAAAGCACTATTTTGATAAGTTAAGGCATAAAATAGAATTACCAAGCGGGACTGTTATTACTAATGCTTGAAGTTTTTATTAATCGAAATCGTCTATCACAAACATAAAAATGAGAAATAATTTGTGTATCATCCAATATGTTTACAATGTGCTAAAGGCATTCGTTTAACAATGTTAGAAATGTGTGAATTTGTTTACAATAAATGCAGAATAGCTACAGCATGTGTTCAAATAAAGTATATTTATATTATGTGGAAAATTTTATTCGTATGTTTGCAGTATCATTAATATAGGTGCAAATTATCCGGTATGTATGCTATAAATTCGGAATATGCGGTGTGGTGTATTGAAATATGAGTTATAATTTTTTCTGTGAAATAGGTATATTTTGTATTTGTGGTATGAGAATTAAGTTTATGTTTGCGAATTTAACCTGTTGTAATATAGCCATCTTTATTACAAGGTCCTATAATGACACAAGCTATATAATAAGATAACATTCCTACCCAGGATTGGCTTCAATTATCTATACGGTTAAAAAGTAAAAAATTACAAGACAATTTTTTTTTCACTCAGTTCATGGTTAGTTTACATAAGACCTTAAAAATACTTTATTGAACTTCTGTTTAATCTTATATAATTTTATAAATTTATTAGTAATATGTCATATTAAATTAAAGTAGCTATCACTACACTGTTGTTTACAATAATTTTACTTGCTTGAATTTGAACGTAATTAGCTGTATAAATTTCGGTCTAACATATTTGTTTTTTGCTGCCGTATCAAATTATATTACGTAACTGTATTACATTTCACTGTGATATATTCTCTTTGTCAACTCCGAAATTGTTTCTGAATTTAGGAGACAAATCATTTAGCAATTTAAGAAATAATCTAGTCTGTGGTTAATAAAAATTCACTTAGTATCTGAAATGACTATTTTCTTCTTGATTACTCAAGAAATATGAAGTAATTGCCTTGCAATTGTGGAAGTTTAAACAGGTTAAATAAAGTTACCAGGCACCATTGTTAAATAAAAATTGGTTGGATTAGTTCAGCCTAATCGATCACAGCGGTTAATTTATTGTTACAAGCTGGCTGTTGTGCCGCGCACGTGATTGACTCGCCACCCCATCGCCCAGGCCCGGCACTTATCTGAACCCCAGAGCTACTGTGGCGTGCAGGGGGAGGTGCATCTTCCTCGAGTGCTAACCATTTGGCACGCACTGTGCACTTGCTGTGCCGTCGAGCAAGTGAAGGGAGCGTCTACCACGGGCGACGAGATGACGAAGCAGCGGAGACATTTTTTACCAGAGAGCGGATGGACTTGGCGCCAGTGATTAATGGAAGACATTTTAGTGCGGTATTGGCGATCGGCAAGTCTAATGCGACTGTAGAAGAACGAGAGATTGTGAATGAACTGTGATTCTTATGTTAGATACTTTTATAGTGTTATTATTTTATTTTTACTGTTTATTTTACTATTTAAATATATCGTATGTAAGCTTACTTTGAAAATTTAAATAGTGTATTACAGATATCATATCGTAAAACAATAGTTTTGTATGTTATTTCCAGTAATATTACGACAGATTAAAAATATAATGCAAATGCAAAGTAAATTTAAATAATAACTTATCTTATAACTTGAAATAAGTTATACCCAAATAAACCTAAGGTAATTCGCAAAATTCGCATAACATCCATAAAGTAAATAAATACTACGCATGACTACATAAAGATTCCATTTGGACCACAAACGCTTTCAAAAATATATTTCGTAGGAAAAACTGGAGGAAGACATATTTTGACGTTGTTCTTACAGATGAATTTAATTTTATTTGCCTTATTTTTAGGTATGTTCATAATGGTGCAGTATATTAAAAATATATACGCGTGTACAGTACATTTTTATCTTTAATATAACGTTACGAAATGGAAGGGTGACTGACGAAAACCTAATCCGGGCCATATATCGGCGAGGAGGCTGCACGCTAGTTCAGGGACTTGGTCTTATAAGCTAGGTATGGGAGGGGGGATGATGCGCGTGTTATGTATCTCTAGTTCTCCGCACTTGTCAGCTTGAGGCAGTAAACCTGTACTCTCTACTGTACGTAAACTAACGCGCCGTGACACACGTGCCTCTTCGCACGAATAGTCCAGTCAAATTAGGCCAAAATGTACAAATCAATAAATTTCATGCCGGTACTATAGTGCGTTATACTAAACTCCATATTTGTATATTGTACAGAAATTTTAATAAAGTTCATAAATTTCTCAAAGAAATGTTTTCAACATTTTTTTTTTTTTTTCATATTTGCTTTGAACGTTTAATTATCGGTTATTTTCGTTTTTCCGTGTTAGCACATTATCTCGTGTGATATTATGTTCTAAGTTTTTACTTACGTATATGTTGACAACAGACTCAGCTGGTTTCTCTTGCCGCAGTGGCGTATGTCCACAATATTTCATTAAACCAATTATTTCCGTTCCAATAATATTTCAAAGACAAGATAAAATGGTTCTGAAGAATATTTCTGCCAACATATCATGAATGTGTCGCTGTAGAATGTATGGTCTAATAAAAAATTCAACTATAAGTTATAGATTACTGCTGTGGTATACATATCTGTTGACGGCTCAAAACTTCGTTCGATCAGCATTGGCGTTATTTTATTAAAATGACTCCATCTCTTAAAAGCTGTCAAAACTATTTCTAGAACACCAAGCTGTGACGAGATACACTTTCCCCATCTCATTTAAATTGATCATAATAAATTAAAATAGGTATGTGTACTATGATTTAGTTACAGTGACAAAAATTATAATTTCTTATCAGCCTCAACGTAATAATTAAAAAGTAAAGATTTGTATAGATATTGTAGCCAACAGAACTCAGTCATGAATCATATTTTCGGATAGAAATTTTCCAAAAATTAGAGATAATATTATTTTGACTATATTATCTTTGATAAGCTTGACTACCGAGTTTTAGTTCGTTTTATATTTATCTGCATCTGTGATTTCCATGTTTAAGAATTCGCAAATAGATAGATTTGTATTGAACTTCTAATATGTTAGTTTCAGTGGACTAGTAAATAATATACTCATCTTAACGACAAAAATACAATTTGTTACTTATACACCTAATGCTTTCACTGAAATAGCCATAAATAAAAATTATTAACAGGTTTAGCTAAATATTTTCGAATATGTAGCATGTAAACCTAAAAACTAAACGTACACACAATCATTATTATATTATTTTTAAAAATGCTTCCGTGGACTTTTAATAAACATGGACAAATATGCATAGGATCTCGCGAACGTAAACAAGAGATACAACAGACGAAGAGGCCTATGCACCTCACGTATTGTTTTTGTTTTTGTGTTTGAGGTGCGGAGACAGGCGAGTGATGAGACTAGACTCCTACGCGCAACGATAATCACACCACTTGCACACGCGACTCGCTAAACTGGCGTACAGTACTTTTACTGTCGTCTGTTTTCTGTAGGACTTTTCAGGTATACGCGGACAGTTTTATTTGCGAATCGTTTATTGTAAATGCCAACGCAGGCTTCAAATTTCCTCTTTCACAATTACGGACAGTTCTGTTGAAGATACCGCAACCTAAGGAAGCTGTTTCTAGCCATTGTGAGGAGGCCCAAAATCACGTCTCTAGAACGCTTCGAGCATTATTTAAGATTATAAAATAATAGTTTGGACTTTGCGTCATTATTGCGGGTAAACGTAATGTAAATAAGCGTAGTGGTTTCGCATAGTATAGATTAAGCATGATACACAACGTTTATGCACCAGTTAAACAAGCATCTGATTAAAGTAATGTTTCACTTACGGAAACAAATGTTTCACGTTTTCTATGACTGTGCACCATTGTTGTGGAACATTGGACGTCTTGAAAGCCTTACATGTGCATGTTCTTTAATTTATCATTACATAAAGCCAACCGCCACAGTGTGCTAAGACGAACGAGTGAGTTTGAGGTGCGAAAGATTTAGCTTGTATTACTGATACAAAAGTCCAGAAAGTATTGTGTGCAACATCACTGTCGTAGTCAATAATCCTACAAAATTAGTGTTCCGCTAGTTGCCTCCGAGAATATTTCTGTCACATTTCTAAGTCTTTCAGTAAAATTGAAGGTTGCCGTCTTCTGTGAGCTCGTACGAAATATCACATCGAGGCCGGAAAAATCACATAAATTATTATTTTTTAAATTTAATTTTGATAATGCAGTGATCAGGTGTTTTTTCTACTTTCACTTTGTTACGTTTTCAGACAAATAATATGAGGAGCTAACATTCAAAACCAAACATGTCAAAAATCCCGAAAATTAGTTAAATGCCCTTTCTGAATAAACAAGATGTGTTACATACGAGTATGAATGCAGACTCCATAAAACAAATGTCTTATTGAAATTAGTATGTTTATTCACAGTAAGTACAATTAAACATTATGCTTATTGACTTTTCTCTACAGCTAGATAAGGCGGACATTTCTGGTTTCGTGTTCCACAGGTCATTAAAATTTTTACTACATCATTTAAACGCATGCATTATTTTATACTGTTCTACATAAAGACTTAGTCAACTTTTCTACGTATTTTGAGAGCGCATATTATAACATACCAGCTTGTCAATGTTCTAAGTTCGATTTACGTAAGACTAACCACCGCTGAATGTGATAAGGCTATGTCGGGACAAGAATTTCAATTACACATCACGTGAGAAACAATAATCATAATTCATATGCATACGCAAAAGTATGTACTAATACCCCGGACCAGTGAGAAAGACTGCAAAAATCTGATACAGAAACGAAATGAAAATGCGCTCTTCCAAAGCACACGTGACTGTTATGCGATAATGAAACTACCCTACAACAAGGACATCAAAGTCAGCAATACAATTGTCTTGCGTGTGAAATGTCGACAGTAAACAGCTTCGCCTCGGTTTTGGAAACATTAGATGATTTTATATCTTAACTAGAATCAGTGGAATTTCAAGTGATTCTATAAGTTGCAAGGAATTCTTACTCGCGTCATTATGTTGTTTTAACAGTCCGACAGAATATAGAAACACTACACATTTTATTAGTTTAAAACACTGTTAATAAGTACATTCCATATTGAGCTATCGTTAAATTTTAAATTATAATTTAATTCGGTAACGTAAATGTGATTAGATAGAAACAGTTCCATATGATCTGACTGTTCGTGTAGTATTAGTTTAACTCAATTTTCAAAGCAAGTACAAAAAATTTTATAACGGTAATCCGATATGAGGTTTAGGAACTTTTACTTCACTACGCTGCTCGCAATGAAGTTACGCTACTTTTAATGCAATTATACCGGAAGGTGTTAACTATTGGGTACATAAGGCAAGAAATTATTTTTGAGGAGATAAGGAGCAAAATGTTTCATGTCAACGTAGTTGACTAACTATTAATTCTTAATTGTTGTACAGATCAAAGTAGTGGACGGCATGCTGGCTTGAGACCATGGCTAGATGTGTAGAAGTGGCTTCCAAGGGCCTCTAGGAATACACGACACATTGTATGTGTCTCTATAGCGTCGAGGTACGGCGATATGGCAGGCCATGCACATCCACCGATTGTATCGGCTGGGAAAGACGGTTAGGTGTCTCCGCATGGTAATGCACCATCGTGTGGTATCCATATAACTCTTCGTACGTCCAAAGGCACGTCTTTCAGCAGACGTGGACGTCTGTGTTCTCGATGCGTTACACTCTGTAGCGGTAAACACATGCCTTTCCGGACCTCATTCATATGATATTTTTGTTGCTTGTCCTGTCAGGAGTCACCCCCTGAAGTTTGTCATATAACTGCAAGTCATCCTGTGCATAGTATTTTCTACCACTTTCAGTTACTGTAGTCCCTGTCAACCTCTGCAGTAGCACTTATGCTGAAAATAAGCTTCACTTCCGGCCGCATGTATATCAAGCCAAGTGGCGCTAAGGTAACAGATTGGACTCGAATTTTTGAGGTCCCGGGTTCGATTCTTGGCTCCGGCCATCCTGATTTCGGTCTCGCACGGTTTCCAGAAATCACTACAGAATAAGCAATAAGCATGAAATGGTTCCTAAACAAATGCAATGGGCGATTCTCCCCCCCCCCCCAGTTCATGTCATTGTGACAAGTTGTGAATCGCCGTCTCTAATAGTGTCACTGTCGACGAGACGTATAACCCATTTATCTTACCTTACCTTCCGGTAGCAGCCATTGACAGAAATGTAACCTCGGCAGCATTCGTAGGGATGCTGTACTTAGCATGAATATTAACACCGTCAAACAGGACTTAAACCGGTCAACTGTAACTATTAGCATGCCACATCATCGTCACTTTCTGGAAATAACTTTTTTTTTTATTTTACTGCCATTGTGGTTTAGACAACAACCAAAAACCGCCAAGAAGTCACCAATTTATGACTGACACTTCTAAAACAACGGCACTATGTCCTTAAAATGTAGATGGGATAAATGCTCTTACCAACTAAAGACAAAATTCTTTCCCATATACTACGTGTAAAACTTCGTCAGACTGTAGTAAAATTTTAGAAAATGCCTAGCAAAAAAATTTACTGCTTGGGAAAGGCCCGTGTTTCCTGCTACAGAGCGTAACGCATCGAGAACAGAGACGTCTGCTGGAAGACGTGCCTTTGGACGTACGAAGAGTTATGTGGATGCACACGATGGTGCATTACCATGCGGAGACATCTAACCGTCTTTCCCAGTCGATACAATCGGTGGATGTGCACGGCCTGCAATATCGCCGGACCTCGACGCTACAGAGGCACCTGCAATGTGCCGTGTGTTCCTAGATGCCCTTGGAAGCCACTTCTACACATATAGCCATGGTCTCAAGCCAGCATGTCATCCACTACTTTCATCTGTACAACAATTAAGAATTAATTATTTTTTGTTTTTACCCCTAAAACGAAGCATTTTCAGACTACGCTCACATTAAACATTTTGCTCTTTATCTGCTCAAAAATAATGTCTTGCCTTTTGTGTCCACTAGTTAACACATTCCTGTACAATTGCACGTACCACGAGCACATTGACTAGTGAATGCATAACATATGCACAGAAGTGACGTATTTATTTACAAAAACGGGCTTAATGGTTCAAAAATATGAATTGAAGTATTGTCTCCTATAAATTTAATATTGTTAACCACCTATTTAATGCATTCCCGAATAACATCCATTTCCTTATGTTTTTGTTTTAATTCTGTTAATACTTGGATTGCTGTAAACGCCTCAGGCATATTTTACATATTACAACGAATATAAATTTGCGTTGGCTTGATAATGCAAACACTCAGTTATTAAAGAAACGTCGACAGGTGATTTCAAACACATTTATGTAACGTCTGTTATTCGTGCAGCGGAATTCGTTAAGATTGTAAATATGTAGAGTACATCTAGAAACTATTCTTAATAAATGGATATACAAGATAACTAAATATTCACTGCTGAAATAACGACAAATTTATTTCCTTAAATCATTGCTTCAGTTTGAAAAATAATAATAATTCCTACGTGGCACCATAATGCGCAACACTTCATAAGTATTATTGAGAAATCTTAAAAAGGTTTACCCACGTGTTCTTAATTTACTTAAGAAGAGAACAGTACCAATTAAAAACTGACTAATAAAATTTAGTGATTATTATACTTTGAAATTCACGTAATTCCATTTTTATGAGGAACGATTTGGCCAGCATTTATAACTAATTTATTTATGAGGTTTAAATAAAATCGGTAAATTAAGTACATATAAATATCCACCTGCCTTAAGATTCAAATGCCTGTTATATAAAAAAAATATCCTAAATATGCGTAAAAAACGAAGAAGCGTTCTGATAAATCATTAGACATATATATTTTAATGCATCATGCTGTTACACAGCTTTCACGTATGTCATTATTCAATTACTACATAATGCGTATCGATGTTAAAACCAAGGAATACATTACTTATCAAACGATAATAGATTTCCGCAGTAATAAATAATTTCTTCCGAATTCGTAGCGTTCGTAAATCATACAGTTACTATTTATTTCATAATGAATAGAAACTTAATATTGTACTTCGCCCTTGCGAAAGAATAGTGCTGAGAGTGGCAAACAACCTACTAAAACAAAAATACTAGACACGAATAAAAGTATAAGGCAGTAAGGTTTTAGCTGTAGTTAACTTACATGTTTTTAATACGAATTTAATTAATCACAATGAGGAGATTAACTAAAACTGCGCAAATATATTTTTGCTAACTTTTGGATAGTGATAAATCAATTATAATTTACAAATAAAGAAAATAATACAGCATATATTAAACTAACTTACGTAAATGTCCAGAATAATTGCAACCGACGGTTTAGGCAACATAATAGTGTATGGGTAGGCCTATATAAATTTAAAAAACTGTTTCGCAAGATTATTTAACATGTTTGGTGAAGGAATTGGGAATTTATATACATAAATAGCGAATTTTGTTCAAACTACTCAAGTTTAAAGTTAATTGTATTGAACGACAATACATATTTCCAGAAACGCGATAAAATTTTTAGTTTTTATGGAAATACCAGTAATATTGTTTAGCTGCTGAAACAAAACGTTCAAAAAATCACAAGGCTTAAGTGTCAATTGTAGGATAGTACGTTTTTGAGTTTAAAATGGGATGTTTACACGTTCATTGGCTTTTACCTGGTAAATAGACCTGGCTAGTTATTCAATTGTTACTATTCATTACTGTTCGTAAAATACTCATCAAGACTTGGTTCATGTGTTGCAAACTGTGATTCACGTTTAGTCAGTTGACTTGACAGATGGAACCTACTGAAGGTGTTCCTTCGGAATCACATCTGTTCGGCATTGTTTGAGAAGATCCTTCTTTTAAGCGTCAAATATAGGTAACGCAGAGATGAAGAAATATTTAAGTCTTATACCCTTAGATATTCCAGTTGTTATTTCACACGCGTAAAGTTATTGATAGATACACTGGAATTTATATGAAAGAAAAATGTATTTGGATTGGACTTTACAAAACGTAGATGATTGGTCTAGAGTCATTTAATTCTCCTACTTCCAGAGTCCTTTTTGCGGATTCAATCAGTTATGAACCGAGAACTCTTTAAAAATAATATTTTAATTCGCCAAACTGAGTTCTGTATCCAAGTAGGCCCCTATACACATTTGAAATGTTATATTTCTTCTTTTATTGACATTGCAGATTTACATTACAGTCGCAGAGTCAACCATTGAGGCTTACCGTAGAAGAAAATGTTTTCGGTTGTACTAAGTCACAATATGCATTTAGTCGGCATCTATTTTGGTGTGGCCTGTCTCCAAGAATTCGTGCTCCATGACACATACGTGATATGTTAAAACAATAAATAAAACAATGCAGTTATAAATAGATTTTTGTTTTCAATGGAAATAACATCTGCTGGTAGGTAGCGTAGTGTCTTTTGTTTTAATTAGGTTCCGCTTAGGATAAATACAGTCGTCACTACTCTATCCGTCCCTTTATGGATTCGGTAGGTAATCACGATCTTAATCAGAATCATAGTCTAATCTTAGTCTTGTATCACTTTCATCTGAGTGAATAAGCCTTCCCTACTATTTATTTTATTGGTTCTAGATATAACTGATATAATATTTGGCTTGCTCACAAAAACATTTTCAAAACACTTGAACTATTCGGCCTTAACTATAAAACTGTCTTTATTAGGTCACGGTTTGCATCATTTTCTTTCTTTATTAGCAGTAACATATCACAGGTTGTTTTACGTCTTTACGTTTTCTGAATTTTTATTGATTTAGGTTACGCGCAGATTAACACGAATATTTTCGTTTTCTTTTTTTTTTTCATGAACACAACTTGTAGAACAATGGCAGTTTGTAATTTATGCGTTCCTACAACATTCATTCGATTGCGATGAAACTTTGACTCGTTGTGCATGCTCCCTTAAACTAACGAATAAGCGCAAAATTAACCCCACGTATCCCTGCGGTAGAAGCAGGTGAAAAGTTTGCTATAGACATTGCGTTATTATATTTGGTGACTAAATAACCGTATTTTTTGGGGGCGAAAAAACAGCTGTAGAAAAGAGGACTGAAACATTTAACTCGTACCAGTTGTAATACAATTTTTTTGATAGTATGAATTCTTGTGTAATTAATTATCATTTTAGTATTATTACTACGCATCAAAAACTTTATTTTATTTATTCTTCTTTTACTTGAAATTTAGTTATCTGAAAATATATTGAAAATAGAAATACATATAATTACGAATTACTTAGGATAATCTGAAGTACGTACTTAGAATAAACGTTTACACGACTCAAAGAAGCATTAAATCTGAAAACCACACAAACGAAGTAGCGAGTAATTGCTAATGTAACTCAGCATAACGCTTTCACGTAACAACTCTAATTCTCGGTCAACGATATAACTTAAACACACTAATAGCTTTGGTATATTATATCAGCTAATAGTCTCTATTGTTGCATTTACTTACAGCCAAAACTACCTAAGTGCACCTAGGTACTTTACCAACACGTATAACTTATAAAAATCACATTCTTCCTCAAGTTAAAACTACCTTAATACACTTCGCTGTTTTTACGTGTACGTGTTACGAGGCATAGGTAAAGGGATTAACGAGACTAACTGGTTTTCCAATGACGATTAGTTTTAAGAATTTCTAACACCAATTGAACGCCCCATGTTAGATACACAAGTAACATATCTAAATTTACAAAAAATAAAAATGAACTTGGGTACCTTTGCATTAAGGTATTTAGGCTTTTTAACAAAAAGAAAGGAAGAATTCAAATATTTATTAATTATGATAGCAATAAAAATGTGCGTCACAATTACGTTAAATAATCTTTGACACTCGGATAGTTCCTTTTGGTGCGTAAATGTTTCGAAAAAACTTATTTCTAATAATGTTTATATTCGTATAATATTGCTAACTGTGTTTCAAGTGTTCGTAGGCGATGTTCGTTAAGTTCATGCATATTTCATACATGGTTACTTCACATTTGAAAACGTACTTATCAATTAAGTTGTATAATAAATTTTAACTGAATTTGCGAAATGCCTTTTTAATTTAACCACTCACTTTTCAAATACACATCCTTGACAGTAACAAGAATATTAAAAATAATTACACAGGAATTTAGGTGTAATATAACTTGAAAAATCTTACTCTAAATTGTACGCGGCAAACTGTTCAGTACTTTCATTCAGCAGACCCTTAGCAAAAAAATTATGTAAATAGAGCAATGTAGTTGCCAGATATAATGTCACAATGTCAAGAGAAAACTACTCGCCGTTTATAGTGCAAGGATATTACGGGTTTATTTTGGGTTTGCTGCTCCAAAAGTTAGTTTTACGTTGCACATTAAATGAAATATTTGCAGGATGAGAGCTATATACTAAATTTTTTCTTCGTTTCACATTACAAAGAAGACAGATTTCTCTAATTATTTATATAAATTTATGTTTCGACTTAAATTTTGAATGAAGCCTCTAATGAAACCTACAGTTTTAAAGAAACGGTGCAAAGTTAACACGCCTAGGAGTTTTGCAGCACTTACATTATATGACATTTTAATACTGGTGCATTTGTCTCGCGGACTTGCCTTACAAAAAATACAAAGCATGCAATTTGTCGTGTAGGTAGTGATTGTGAAACAGTTTATTTACTCGCTGGTCCTAGGGGATAAAACACTTTACTAGTAACCGTACTACCAGGATATTAAACATTTGCTGTACACTTTGCCGTACCCAGAGAGATGGCCACAGGGGGCTTAGGGCCACCCTCACCCTTTTCCAATGTTAATATGTTTAGTACATTAATTGTTAAATGCTGGGTCTCAGCCATAATTGTTTCATTTATTTCAGTTATCAAACTAAACAGTTTAACTTTATTTGTACAAATGATTAGGAACCAAATTATTTCATTTCTAGTTTAAATTATTATGTCATGAAATGAAAATATCAGTTCGGATATGTGAAAAACCACTTTTCAATTAGAATTTGTCGATAAGTCATAAAATCACAAAGTATCTCAATAAAATTTAACTTTAAAACTGTAGTTGAGCCGGTAGAATATTTTAAGTTCACAGAATCTTCGATTTTTGTTTCCGATTTATAATATTTAACAGTGGATGTATTAAAACCCTTAGGCATACATAACTTAACAAATTTTTGAACGTAACCTTATATACATATTATAACAGCCAATAGTCAAATTAACACTCCGCAGATTTTTCCGGTGTAAAAATTATGAAATTTTACTATTTTTATTTAAAACTGGATTAATTTTTTGTTGAACTCATTTTGATTAGTAATGTTTTATTTATGTAACATAATACGTTCCAAAATAATGCTTTGACACAAAACATTTAAATAGCTCAAATATTAAAGAAGAGAACTACGTTGCAAATGCCGCAAGTCAGTTGAGTGACTTGCGTGTAGAGGTGACGAGGCACGTAATTAGTGAACAAGAATCATCCTTAGTGCCCTCGTGTCCCAAAGTACTGATCGCGCAAAATAGCAGCAAGCAGGCAGAATCCTTAATATGATTCTTAAGAAGGTAATGTATAGAGTATCACACATCACAAAGGATGCTATATTTCATCTTACTCCTTACATACACAACACAGACATAAATTATATTCTTCAACTATTATGATGACGATGTAGGAGTGATGTAAATTTAGTGACTACAGGATAGAGAAAGCTAGAGGTTTAAGTAAACGTTCAGCTATGATGTCTGGCTCTTTAGGGCTTGTGAACATTGGTTTGAGCCTGAGAGGTGAGAATTGACCAACGGCATTTTACAAGTGTAGTGGAAAAGAGAGTGTCTTAAGAAAATACACATCGCGGCCAGAAACAACGTCCACCATGATTCCCCAGTTGCCAATAATCCCAAGTAACTCAGCAGGGAATCGAACTCGGATTGCCATCTAGTGGAATGCAAGTGACCTGACCGCCCCTACAAAGGTTAGGAAGGTGGGAGGGGAAGTAAAGGCAAAAAATATATAAACGGAATGTTTCCTAAATAGGGGGACGGACTCCACATGCGTGTTCCTCACGGAAAACTATGACGAAAACATATTTTGCACTTTTCACCCAAACGCAATATTAAGGGAGAAATGGAGCTCTGATCATCGAATTTTAAAACAGTATTTTTCCAAAATATCGGAAACTAATTGACATAAATATACAATATTTTTTGTATTGCTTAATACTATCGGGATCTGCAAACCAACAGAAAATACTGGTCATTACCTTCAACCCTTATGAAAATAGCAGAGGTGGCTGCCCTCTAAATGCATACAACTTTTTTACCGTAAGGATTTTAAAACATCTGAAGATGGTTTATCGAGTAATGTTACTTGTCTAACTTAAAAGTTCCTCTTGTTGCAACAGTTCAGGACTCGTCGTTTTCTTTAAAATTAAAAATGAAGCTACAGCGATTGGGTTCCAGAATCAAATGATTAATTATGATATCGTGAGTTAGAAACATGTAGGTAACGTTGAATGTGCTCCATCGAGAATTCAAGGAACACAGCAAAATACGTACACATGAACGCACTATTGTCTATGCTGTATGATGCGAATCTTAAGGCGGTCGCCTATCGCACGCTTCAAATCCGCTGCAGCGTGTTTGTAAAAGGGTTTATCTACGTAAATATTCCACGTTTGCCAATTGTGCCAATGTACGATAAAAAACTTCAGACAAGGTCGAAACCTCATTGTTGAGTCACTATGTTAATTAAAAACATTGTTTCTAAGCCCTACAACATGGCCAGAAACGGCCTTTTCAGACTGCCGTACTTCAAAATGTACTAACCGGATGTTTGTGAAACTCAGATTGCAACCTGCACTGAACTTAGTTGCAGACTTTCCACCAATAAAATTATACGGTCACCGCTTAGTGTCCCATAGTAAAAACTGTTCGGCGGGAACCTTGCACGCTAGTTCAGCGCTGAGCTCGTTGAGGCGACGTGGCATTTGATGCGCCATTCAAAGACGACATTACTGCTCCGTCGCTTTTGAGCCTCTGACGCGCGGGTAGGCGGCACCCTTAAGTGCAAATCACAGAACTTCGGAGCAGTCTTAAATTACGATGTGGAAAAAAAGTGGTTTTGGATGGAAACCCATCACATGAATGGGATAGGTAGAAACCCAACTGAAACTTTTAAAACGCAAATATCCAAATGTTGTGTTTTATTCCACAAAATGTAATCTACTGTACAAGTTTACCAGAAAGCAATCTTGTGTTTTGCTGTACATGACACTGTACTCATGAAAGAAAAATGAATGTGTTTAAAGTTATGATTCAGTAGATACTAACAAGTCTAATTTAGCATCAAAGAGTATTAATTGTTGTGTGAAAACTTAAGGGAATAATTTTTGTTTGCCATGTATGGCACAATTCCGGTCCGCTAAGAAAGACATAACAAAATTATGCACTTCTTTGTTTTTAAATATACGAATTGGATGTCACCGTAATTTTGCATAATACGTAATTTTAATACAGTTTGTGTAATGGATAAAGGTGTACAGACTGTGTGATATGAAACGCTAAATATTGCCTTATTTAGGACAATTAAGAGTTGCATAACTCATGTTGCTAAATGTACCGGTAGTCCATCAGCATTGACGTATGTGGCAATCGATAAGAAGCACATAAAAATTGCCGTACAAGACTTCTTTTTTACTTGCCCTGCTCTCATTGGGGTAGCTCGAAAAGGTTGGTCCCTATTGCAAGACATTACGTCAGTAAGGTTTAGCCTACATTGAACAATGAAGGTGTGACACATTACCAGAGTCCGGACATGGCGTCTACAGAATGCTGCATTTTTGTATACGTGTTCGCAGATCCATGTTTATGTTGATGAAATGTTTGCCTTCATCACTAAGCAGCACTGTACCGAAATTTAATAAACTGTAACCTTCAGGAAATGCGGACTCTTGCTATTCCTAGTCTCTTTTTTTCTGGCTACGCGTACATTGAGAAATCATGTTAACGCGTTTTTTTGTGGTTTCGTGAACATAATCTAACGGAAATTTTTTAGATTGTCAACGGTGATAAACAACTAATATCGCCTTTTAATGTATTTGCCAAGAGTGTTTGCTGCATGGTTACTAAATATTTTAGCACGTGTATTTCGTTTCAGGGCGTTATAGGCCTATGTGTAAATTTCCTTTTATTACCATTGGATTTTGTAGTTGAAGGAAAATTACTTTTTGTATGAAAGTTTTCTGTATCCTACTTCTGGAATTTCGTAAGCTGGGTTGGCGAGAATGGCAGTAACCAATCTGTGTTCTTAATCATAAGTATTAATTGAAAAATTGAAGAAAGTCGCAACAGAAAAATAATATTCAAGGGCTCTAGCTGGTACAATTTTCATTTCAAAATTCAACATTCTTTATTAAATTCGAAAATATTTAATTTTTTGTTTTTATATATGTCAAATCATAGCCTACAACATTGTTATACACTGTGAAATTTTTCCGTTTGGTGTGTCAGTTGGTTTTAATGGCGTACATAAAACAGTAAAGCGCAAATTTTGAGGTTTACAAGTCATTACACAACAACTGTGAGAGATACGCAAACGTTTTAAGAGGAAGATTTAATCACAATTTATGTCTAAAATTATAAAAATGTCTTGTACAAATATAAAAATACGTTGAAAACTGAGGCGAACTACGCCGTTGATACAATTTTGTGCCATAATGATTTCGAAACTATCGTCGCGTTTCTTGGATCTAAAACAATAATTTTATACCCTGATAACCATGATTCAGTTTCACCGTACGGTTCTTTGAAGTGTTTAGCAATTACAACGAATATGATGTTTACTATCCCAATACCCATCCACAGAGTTTACAATAGACTGAACAATCTTGTGAAAGAATCATGTCACTGTAAGGAAAGAATCTAGACTCTAGGTTTAGGTCTGAAACAACATTTCTTGCTTGCAAACTGTTCTCTACTTCTATACGATCACAAGAATTGTAACTCCTATTACGTTTAAATAAACATTGATTTGGCATTTCAGGATTAATACTAAGAGAAAGAACAATCTCAAATAACACTTTTGGTTTGGTGTAGTGAAAAGATTTTAGGATTGGTAATATTGCAGTCTGGATAGTGCAATGTAACGTTTATCGTGCGAATAGCAGTCAGGTTCACAAAGATATATGGGTAGTAATATAGTGGCTTGTTTAGTTCAGTTTTCAAGTTTATTTCAGAAACTAAGACATAGAATGTTTGGTTGACTAAAAAAATGGTTAATTGTTATCTTGATTCGACCAAAAATTCCGTCCGTTAAATATAATCGTCAGGCTTCGAAGGTGTGTGGCGAATATTATCACCATCTATGTACGAAATATTGTGTCTCATAAAGTCAAGATATGAGATTTTTAATGAGCGCATACAAAGAGTTCCCTACACACAGGTATTTCCAGTATACAGTTTTATATCTAGGGTATCAAGCATGAGTGACTTTCGTTGACTTATTTCAAACTTTCCTGAAATGCTCTAACATTTCGAAAACCGAAATTTTTAAAACAACATTCTATGGCTGCGACTTTTACAGAATAAAAAATAACACGAGTTTAAGAGTATGCTACATATACGGCACTGCCAATTAAGAATATTTTCCGAAGATAGTAGAATACTCAGACGATTGTTTGCCTCAAGAGAAGATAAAAGAATACATGTATCAATGTCACTGGTATTTAAACAGGTTAGGAGACTACGGTTTATCACTGAAGTAGACTAATATATAAACTCAAAAACAGAAATAAAGTAAATTACGTTACGAAAACCGAAGGACTCTATTGGAATGCAATTTTGATTTTAAAAGGGACAGACAAGTGAACTGAAATGTCTGTAAAGTCTTATCTTGATAACACAACATAATGTTGGTGTTGCAAGTTTCTTTAAAGAATTACAGAATCATATATTCTAAATGTAGCATATTTTTTTACGTTTCGTTTTAATTTTACAGAGATATTAATGTTGCCGTACAAGTATAATGAAATAATCCATAGGGTGTAACATATATTTTTCTTTTTTTATGCCTAATTACGGTGCAGCAACAGGATCGTACATCACTATCAAATGTCTCACACTAGAAAAAAAGACTTCCTAAAATATATTTGAACGATTTTTTACAAAGTTGGTTTATGACAAACTGGAGTTTTTTGTTCGAGATGCACCATTACTAGCGAATGTTGCTGAGACGCAGAAAAACCTACAGTTCAACAAACAGGTTTATAAAGAGGATATAAAAAAAACCAAGAAAGCCCAGAAGTGGCTGTAGTAAACAAACAAACAATTCCGAAATAAATGTATGGTCATTATATAATAGAAATTGAAAACGTACGCTCGAGTTCTAGAGATTGTTCGTATGTGCCTGAAGACGGGAACAGATATCAGTTCCCGAAAGCCGCATCTGTTATCGTTGAGGGGAGCCTAAACTATTGTATGGGTTATATTCGGCGTGTTTTATTGTTTACAATCATTTCTGTCGTTGTGTTCTCCTCATTACCTTTGTTGAACAACATCGCCAAATTCATGCACCTTGCCGGGCCTTGTCTGATCTTTGAAAGAACTGTGCAGTGGGAGTGCATGACTGGATTTGTTTGCTTGGACATACTCCATTGCGAAATAAATGACTGTCAAAAGAAAACTAAAAATAAGACAAGAGAACATAAATAAGCAGAGTATGCTTTAGCCATCAGGATACATACACAGCATGAAATTCCAAAACTGGAATCTGGTCAGACAAAGTTGGCATGCGACACAACGATGAGACGAAACAAAAGACAAAGATGTCGGACACAAACAGAATAAACAACAAACGACACAAACGATGAGACGAAACAAAACACAATAGTTTTCCAAACAGTCAGTATTAACGACATTTCGGGAACTGGAATCTGGTCCAGTCATCAGGTAGACACACAGGGTTCAGGAACACGAGTGCGACTGATGAGGAAACTGGAAAAACCATGGTTTTATATAGGGTAAAGCCCCTTATCGTGCTCAGTCAATGGGAGACGAGCTGGCTCCTGATTGGTCACGCAGCATGTATTGACTCTGTTTTGAATATTCTTTTGGCATTTATTTTATTTTATTAAGCGAATATGTTCCTATTTCGGAATTATTTGTACGTTTGTTGTCTACAGCCATTTCTAGCTTCATTGGTTTGTTTTATTTTATTGCTCATTTTGTCCTGCTTAGTATGTTTATGTAACTAATGTAAATGTTATGTATATGTTTCCCAAATAATAGTACGGTAATTATTTTGATGTAAACGATAAATACGAAGAAATTAAGGAATTTTACTGCACATTTTTAAAACATAATATCAACCTACTGTTGCTCTTTCCTACTGGATGTTATTTGTTTTAAGAGGACTATACATATTTTAAAACACTAAGCTTATGTCCTTGTACACTCTTCCAAGAAATAAACGTTTCACGTCACACATGACGTTTGTTAATGTGTGTGGGGATCACTGAAGACGTCATAAATTAATTAGAAAAAAACATACACCATCAGCTCAAAAACACACATCATTAGTTCAATAACGATGACGATTATTGTGGCACTTCCTGAAGTCCGGACACATAAATATAACTTATGTTTATTGGTATTTTACACTTATTTGTGAGTAATGAATGAAGTATTTTACTTAAATTTCTTAAATTTGTTAAAATAGTCACTGCGAAAAATGATACTTACTGAAGTGGTACATATGTCATTTTTGTACTAAGCGGAGTCGAGTTAGTAATCACCGTAGGTACATTTTCCAAGCCACTTAATGAAAAAGCGTTTTTAGCTGATACTATTTTTTAAACCAGGGATTCAGTTTGTAAGTTGCATACTGTATAGTTCGCTATGCACGTCAGTTCGAGTGCCTGAATAGAGAAATAAATGTAATTACCCGTGCAATATATTTCTAATTCAATGTAATAATGTTACATACAATGTTAGAGACTAGTAACGCTAACGTTCTACAGGAAATGTACACGAATTATGTCTTAATGAGCGCAATGTATTAAACAAAAATTACAAGCATAACTAAAATGTCGGTGTCCCTCAAACTTCGTGCACGTTAACCCAATACGTAAATTAATGCCACTTTTTTTTTTCAGTAAAAAAGTAATAGTTAAGTTATATTTTTTTCTCCAGTAAAATGTAATAGTTACACTATATGATTTTTTTAAATCTGTTAATATTATTTAGAGTAAAGTGAATAGTTATCTCAATAAGACATAACATGTTTATATTGTCTTTCAATAATATATTACCAGCAGCCGGTATTCAAGAATTAAATCAAATTAAATATGGCAAATCCTGTTTAATTATTCAATTGTGGTTTCTTCCAAAATGGTAGGCATAAACGATAAAACTCCTTCACAAAATGAAGGTTGCGTAGTAAATTGTTAGATAAATAAATAAGGTTCAAGTCAGTCTAGAAATTTCCTAAATATAACACAAAATTTATTTAAAGTCACGTTGTCTTAAACAATTTCGGATTATTGACAATAAACGCAACCAATAACGAAGTTTAAAAATATAAAATATGGTTACAATAGGTCCAGTGCTTATCGAAATTCAGCATTAAACATTATTTTTATCCTTTTATGCTACTTTCCCTTTTGACGGCGCTACAACAATAAACCCTTCAACAATTTGAGATTAGATGCTGAATTGTCAATAAATGGAAAATGTTTTATTATGTCCAGTATTTCTCTAAAATTACCAGATTTATTAATTAATTAGTGTCGTATTCTCTTTCGAATTAGGGGACCTACAACCGCATACATTCCCACACTAAATGACATTCAAGCTGAAAATAAAATTAGGATATTATCGGTCTGTAATTCCCGGTATCCTATGACAGAGCGTGTAGAATTTGCAAATGGTAATCTTTGTGAAACTAAATCACTGATATTAACAGCGTACATAACAGTCAGATGACCTTACTATTGCTTACATGGTTATTGATTTTTAGCAAATTGGTTTAATGGGCTCTAAAACTATGTGTTACGATTTTTTAAAAATTATTTTTCTATCTTAAGGAAGCAAGTAGCTAAGTGAATCCTATTGATGACATTTTTCAAAACACATGGTATCAAAAGTTGAAATTTGCTAATCAATATCCGGGAGCATGCATTAGTGTGTGTGTGTGTGTATTTAATCTAAGCAAGTAAATCATCGAAATATGGTTTAAGGGGTACACACACATACACAAACTAACCCGCAAACAGACATTACCCGCTAACATCCAACTAAGACACACAATAAACTGACAGGAACGTGATACCGTAAGCATAACATAATTTTTTAAATTGGAAACTAGGTTGACATTTTGTAGCGTATTCTGTATGCTGAACACAATTATAACAAAATGTTCGTTTTTTTAGGTACAATATTTATGCACCTGAGGTGCTGAAATAACTCGTGTTCTAGAAAAATAAGAAATATATTAAACCAGATTTAGTTTTCTGTTGATTAGTTTACCAAACAATTACACCTGACACCGTCATACTTCGTCTACGTTAATAGGCTATAATGATTTTCATTGAATATTTAGTTAGATATTTTCTTAGCCAAGTTAAACCCAATTGTTCGTACACGTTTAAGTTTGAATTATTAATTTAAGTGTTAATTCAGTAAGTATTTGAGAAATTGTTTAATAGCAATTTAAGTTAATATTTTTGTGAAGGTTCATAATATCAAAATCTTAGAAAATATTATATATAAAAATTCAAAAGTTTAAACTTTACTTACTTTGTAGGTATCAATAAAATTTACTACCGCAATTAGGCATTTTTATTTTAAGTTGCTTAATGTAACCGTGCCAACAAAGTTAAAGATTTTCTGTGTTATTTTCAACAAACATTATGACCATGTGATTTTGAAGAACTATCGAAACGTATATTTCTCAAAATATTGCTGTTTGGTAGGATGCATTTATTTATTTATTTATGAAATTTTCACTCTAAAAACATTTGTAAATTTACAAAAACATTGGGAAGGAATATTGAAAACGTAAGAATGGGAAAACTATATTCCGTGCATCAATGGTAGCATTTTTAAGAAATAGTCAACTGTATACTGACGTAGCTAGAATGTTATACCAACAGCGCTCAGCATTGGCTCCAATTACAAGTTAAAGTATGACTCATGTGCAATACTTTGTGTGAGTTCTAAACTTCAATATGTGATTTAGGCATTTTTTACAGTGACTAAGTAAGATAATCCTTACGAAGCGTCTCTTGTAAATTCTAATGGCAGCTGTTTTGAAAAATGCAATGAAAGATGTTTGGAATAATATAAACAAAATGATAAATCCGTTGATATAAATAACATCAGGTATAAAGAGATACACAAAAAACTTTGTGGTACTTAAGTAGATTGATAAGGAATTGGGGAAAATAATTATTAACGTATTCATCGTTCTTGACTTCTCTAAACCAATTAGCAAACATGCATTAAAACAGTTGCTTCCTACTGATATAATTTGCCACTCGTTCGTGCTGTCAAAATTGATAGTTGTTTTTATCATAGATCTTTGAACAAACGTGGTTTGTACCTACGGAACCTACATATATGCCACCAGTGGCATTTTTTCTCATCTTGATGTGGCCATTATTGAAACGGGATCTATTTAGGCTGTTTTACAATATCTAGAATGCTATGAAAGTAGTAATTATTTTCATGATGCTAAAAAAAAACACTCGAAACCGCCGCAAAATAATTTTTTCGCAGTTTATATTTCGATCAAATAGTTTCTTTTTCTTACCACAGAAAATGGTTTCTGTACGAAAGAGACATCGAGAAAGGTCACTAAACCCCATCGAATATAATTTAACATGCTACTACATATTCTTTCTAGCGACAGGGCTATGAAGTAGACAGTGGCCTTAACTTAAAATCCGCGGCGGCTTACACTCTAAAAAATTTTCTTTGACACAACATAAATTTTGTTTGAATACGAGCCACTACAAAATAGCTTTGCCGCAATGAAAATTCTTGTTTATAATGTAAAGGAACAATAGCATAAAATTGTGTTAGACTATCAAAATTGTTCAAAGCAATAGTTTTGGTAGGGCTTGCTGTAGCTTTATGAAGTGATGCTTTATGATGGAAAAAAATTTCTGCAAAGAAAATAAAGTAATGTCTTCATTTTACTTTGTAAACAAAATTGTTATTTGCTACAAAGCTCATATTCAAACAGTATTTGTGTAGCGCGCCACAAAGAAAGTGTTTTTAGTATGAACACAATGTCCTTCCTGTATGCATAAAACATTTACCATGTGTGAAATAATCTCGATGCACACGTAAGTGTAAGTGGGTAGTGGCACGAGAAAGAACTCAGCTTGAACTTGACCACTGCGCCTCCTCAAGGACAGGTTTTGTGTGGTTGGAGATAAGGATTGCCAGCCAGCTGCCGGCTACTGACCGGGTTGACGCATATCGCGGGGGAAATCGCATGCGACGACTACGGTCCTTGTGGGGTTTGACAGTGAGATTTCAGCGATCAGAGAGTGAAGTGCGACCTCGGGGCCTGCTCAGAGTTCTACTAATGCAGTGACGCAAACAAAATCCATGGATCACACAAGATGGTGTCAAGAGGAATGTTTAGTGATAGGTAGCTATATCGCGTAAACAGAAGCTATATGTATTTTATTTTTAATAAAACGTTAAATAAAATTTGATATTTTCAAAAAGATAGTTTATTTAACTAAACTGAGAACTCTTGTCATATTCCTAACCATACTGCAAACATAAGTTTACAAAATATTTGCGTACATATTAATACAAACAATACGTCTCTTTTACTGGTGCCTTTTTAATTGCATATATTTTACAATCATATTGACAATCAATTTCTACTGGAGATGTAACGGTGAATCAGTACACTGTTATTGATGTGACGACGATTTAATGGCTTTTAGCTTAACAACACATGTAGATAGTGTTCAGAAATTCATATTGTTTAGTCGCAGTTTTTCTGTCGTTGTTCTATGTCAAACTCAAATTTTCACCCTTTAGACGTCAGTAATTTTAGTTAGCCGTGAATTCAGTGCAAATATATGCAAACACGCTAAGAAATAATAACGTCCTTTGAAACCGTGAGTAATTTGGTATCAAATACTTTATCTCAATATTCCCAATATTCTGGGAATTTTCATTATTATTTACTGTCAGTAAAGAGTTGATTTAAAAGAGACAGGATGATAATAATATCATATTTTGCAACTATTTTACGTACAACAATCTAAAGCATTATAATTAAATCTAGTAATAATAGTTAAAAAATAATTAAGAACCGACAGTATATTAACAAGCATTAACATTTGTCGTTGGTTTTTTAATTATTTTTTACATTTATGGCCTAATTTTGAAGGAAAAGTTGACTTAATATCGTTCTATTTTCTATTTTCTGTCTGAATTAATATATGACTGCAAAACACTAATAACAATTTAATATACAGTAAACTTCGAAAGTTATTAACGTAATGTCAGACTTACTTGCGTAACCTCAATATTGCCAGTCATGGAATAGTACATTATTTAAATTTTAGACAAAAAAATTAAGAAAATTGACTATCTGTGATTGTATCACTCCGTCTGCAATAATATTTCATCGTCGTACATCTCATCATGAACATTATTTCAGCCAATCTGCAAGCCATCGTTCTTTTCTTAACTAAGTAATTCACCACTGCAAAAACTGTTAAAATATTAAAACATAATGAAGATATTTAATGATTAATTTTGACTCTTTAATTTTTTGTCAGAATGTAATCACAAAAAACAGTATTTAACCAACATTTCACTAGTTCATTAATAATAATTAAAATTTTAAAAAAATCATGCAAGAAATTTACACGCTGTAAATTTTAATACTAATAATACATTGGTGTTGTGAATACGTACAATATGTATTCATTAAGGACGTTACATACAGTGTCAATTATTTAGTATAAAACTGAATTTAAGTAAATTTCATTTCTTACTATGTTCTTCGCTTTACTGCTCGTTGAATTTTGGAGTTGAAATGCTTCACTGCGCGATCAAAATCAAATGTTAAGAACGAACACCTGCTCCCTCAGGATAATATCGCTTCTGGAGCGCACGAGGGAATCGGACGGTGGTGTGAAACATTAAAAACATTCTATTTATGAATTAATTGGTGTAAAGCGACCACATGCTGTGATATACATGAATATCGTCACAAAACACATTTCGGCTTTCACAAAATTTGGAAGGCTGTGAACACCGAGTTCACTAGGTCATAAACAGAGAGCAGGCAAGTGTAGTTTCGAAAACTAGCGGCCACGATGGCATAAAGCACGCATATTGTGTGTCCATGCAAATCGTCTGATTAATATTTATTAAAATAAAGTTTTAACTAGCTAGCAGAGATAAATTGTTCATAACGTATATTATAGATGAAACCATAGGAAAAAAATAACTTATGGTTGTGAGAACAACAAAAAATAATCTCTTATAGCTAGAGACATGCAAAATTCGCGTTATTTTCTGACAGCTGACTAGACTCCAAGTGACTATAGGCTTTTTCGACGCCTCCCGCTGGCCGATATTGTCGTGACCTGCCACGGAGAATGTTTGCATGGTAGAGAGGCCAGTCTTTGTAAAGACGTAACACACGTAAATGACAACACACATAAGCTCGTGGCCAACTGAATCGCAGATTATGCTCTGTTATACATAGGAAATTGAAGTTTAGTCTGCTACCAAATGATAACGCGAATTTTGCGTGTCTCTACTTATAGCGTTTAAAAATGGACATACAATACTTGTGCTTTAGGTAGAGACTGGGAAATTTCGCGAATTAAATGACATGTAGGCTAGAATCCATTGTACTATGCATACTCAAGCCCCGTCTAGTCGTTCATTGTCTGCTGTTCCACTGAGTAGCAGCTAGTGGACAAATTGTCGGGGCTTGATGGCACAATGGATTCTAGTCTGCAGGTCATTGAATTGGCGAAATTTTCCAGTCCCTAGCTTTAAGTTATCGAAGGTAACAGTCAAATGTTTAACATATTTATGATACAGAAGTTCGAAGCCTTAGTATCACTAAGTAAGCTAGGTTTGCCATAAATTTGTCTCGAGTTAATGATTTGAGCCAATGGAGTGAAAAATTTATATGAAATACTTCCAGTCAGTTTTCTGCCCAATTAATTATTTGAATGTTAGCTTCGACTGTAGCTTAGTTGTCCAAGCCAACGTATTATTCCGTGAATCTCGCTGCGTTTCGAGAACTGTTTTATTTTACCATCAAATATGTCTCCACAGACTGAAGTGTCACAGTTTACGAACTACAATAATGTGTTACTTCATGCTTGCTATATTAAGGCCCGATTTATTAAAATTCTTACTTAAATTCAGACAGACGTTTTAGACTATTTCAGACATTATATTTGCGGCGAAAACAAGCTCGGTACGTATGTGTTCTACAGACTCGCCGTCTATCATTCGGTTTAAGACAGGAGAAAAATATCTACAACTTAAGTTACTACTCATTGCGTTCGCCATTTTTAACAAATAAGTGGTGGAAAAAATCTCTTCTTATTGCTGCAAGTGAACTTATAAAGCAGGAAACATAACAAGAAATGGATTAAATGTGTTTTTTTAAGTCTCGTTGTATAAAATTAAATTTATGTAATGTTTATTTCATACACCCGAAGAAAGTAATATTTGCTCTGAAAGTTCACGTACCCACGTGCACAGAATGTGGACGTGATTGTTCAAATTTAACTATTTTCGCAGTTGTCAAATCCGTACCGGCGCAAAAATGTATTTTAATGCTATACACAGGAAAAAATACGTAATTTTTCAAGGAAACACATGTAAATTTATGTCAAAACATTTATCAGTCCAGGCACTACAACAAGAATGCGGCAGGTTATTAAAATGATCGAAATTTTTTTTAATACGTGCGGGGACTAGTGGGATATATTTTTAAGAGTAGAGAGTTGGATGTGAAACTAATTACATTTCAAACAATTGTTGTAAAATGTCCAATAATTTATGTGTAAATGTACAATTGTAATTTGTAAATATACATAAACGTATGTAAATGCAGATAAATATTTGCATATTTACAAGCATTTCATGTAACGTTTACAATACTTTATTGTAAAATTATATAAAGTTTTTTTAGAAACTAGTTTCCAAAGATCTTTTGTAAAAGTAAAGATATTTGTTTACTGGGTAGAGCTACATATAAAAGAACCCAATGAATTGAAATACGGTTAGTTTTGCAAATAAAAAGTAATAATCGAAATGAATTGTGGTTAATTTTGATAATGTATTTCAATTCTTGATGAACCATTTTACTATGTTTCTCTCCTCTGCGATTGTTACCCCTTTGAGAAAGAAACACGATTTCAAAATACGTATGTTTCGTTTGTGTATTTCTGTTTATTTTTAGACTTGACATGGTAAATTTATCTAAATGTGCCTAAAAACAGAAGAACACTTTCTGTTGTTTGTACTTCCCAGAGCAGATGAAATAATTAAGAAGTACTGATTATAGCTTAGTCAAGAGAGAAGTTTCATTTTTACAGACAAGATTTTTCCACTACATGTCGTAATATTAAAAACTAAGGTGTCCCTCGAGAAATGTTTTATACAAGTGAATGGTGACGCCATTTAATACAAATGCGAAAGAACAGCAGCAATCTATGCAGGGGTAACGTGTATTAGGCTTATCTTTTTATCACACTTTTATTAACTCACTTTCTAGTCTGTTTATCTGTTCGGCACAAATTTTGCAATCGATTTTAAACTTACTTCCCGATAATCTGGAGACTTGAAAGCTCAGCGATGGATGGCTATGCAATTTAAGAGGAAAGTATTGAGGAATTATGTTTTAATTTAAAAATATATACCAATTTAAACTTACTTCCCGATGAGCTAAAGAATTCAATCTCTGAACATAGCACAAAACTGGATGACAACGCAATATTAACTCCCTTTCAGGTCTTGTTTATTCGTACGTCTGTTCGGCACAAATTTTGCTTTTTTAAAGTAGTTTGCACAATGTCACACACACACACAACACTAATAAGCAGTAAATGGTTATTTAAATTAGAAAATATATAACATTAAACTTTTGAAACTGAATAAAATGTATAATTTCTCCAATAAAAGTACTTGTAAGATTTAAAATGGAAAACGTGGGCGTATGCAATAGACAACTCTAGCCATTAACTATTTTATTGCATTGCAAACGATACACGTGTTAAGTTTTCTCAGCGATACCTACTTTCTATACTCCTTAGTAATAAATATTGCAAACTCCTTAGTAGTATCTATTGAAAGCATCCCACGTTTTACATTTCAAATCTTATAAGTATTTTCCCAAAAGAATTTTTTTATTCTTTTTATAAACGTAGCAAATTAAATTTTTTATTTAACTTTTATTGCCCGTATATCCTTATTTTAAATCCAATACTGAATATTCAAAACAGTACGCTGTGTCTGTGTTTTACTTTGAAGTGAAGTAAACTTCATTCTCGTGATTTTTTATCACATGTCGTTATCTAGGTGTTTAATTTAAAACGAAACAAGCGAAATAAATGGGTTTCATTAGGTCAGGAATGTGTCATCAGTTTTTTGAACAGATAAACATTTGTCCAGTACATTTTCTAAAAAATCCGAAGTGGCAATTGTTCGGTTTTGAGTGATTAGACGTTTAATAAGTGTATCATCACTTAAAATAAAAGAGTTGAGGATGTTTTGTTAGCTGGAAGGAACATAAATAGCTCCTAAGTGATTGGCTGAAATGCCATCTTACAAAACCACACTTGATAGTTCTGGTTTAATTTCATTCTGTGACAGTAATATCGCGATTTATTAAACTTCGTTAATTAAGTAACTGTTGAATTGTTTGCCCAAATTTTGCAAATATAGCCCAATATTTCTGTGTTGACATTAAAAGTTTAAGTTTAAAAAATTGGAAATTTACCAATAATTGACTGGCAAAGGCTTACAAAACAATAAGTTAGGAAACATCCGACATGTTATGAATGAAATAAGAAACAAGTAGTTCTACCTTAGCACATATAAATTTACATAATTTGTCCGCCGAACGGTATTTTCAAACGTCAGCCAAGTAAAAGTGTTTGAAAATATTTACCAAATACACCGATTTCTTCAACCGTCTTCTGATATAACGAGCATAAATATGAATAATATGCTTATGATGTACTATAGGCCTATGCATATTTTTTGCTGTCCGTTTCATATAGTGACGACCAACGTAAAAGTATGTTGGGAATTGACAAGATCTGATAGAGCAAGGTGTTCAAGTGGCTACCTAGATTGACAGCGTTTGCGAGTGAAGCACAAAATCGATGGAACGCTAAGGATGATGCGGATCGGCGTATGTAATGCACAGGGACCCTGGATATTCGCGATAAGGCTTTTGCAGCATTTTTTGCAATGCCCTAATTACACATCTGCAACTCTGCTTCATGGTTATTGGCCACGTGGATTTGAGCAGAGTCGTCTCACAGTTGGCTGCGTAAATCACAATAAGGCAACTGAATCACAATCACCACGTGGATGTGTTTGCAGGTAGATCCTAATACGCTGCCAGTTAAAAACATCCACTCACTGACCATGAAGCTGAGCTGCGGGTACACACGGTATATATTAAAACACGATGTTGCAAAAATCTTGTCGTGGAAATAGGATCCATACTGCAAGTATCGAGGTATAGGCGGTTCGGAATAAAGTGAGCACTCAAAGAAGCCCTGCTAAAGTTATTTTTCAGCCAACTAGTATCCTTCCGTGCGTAATGGCTAACAACGGGAAATGTTTAACATCTCGGGACACGTCACTTGATGTTTGCGCATCTTGTGTATGCGGTGAAAATACTCAGGTGGAATAACCTCATTCTTTGGCTTGGAAACAGGGATTATCCCTTCCTACATCGACATGTTTAAATTTTACAGCAACGTGTGGAAAGACAACGACTACGAATTACGAGAAGACAGCCTACATTATATGTACTACAATACACTAGGATATCTTTTGCCTTTCATGTTGAAGCATAGTCATGACAAACAAGGTTATTTTGTTAGTTAAGATGAGTGCTTGAGAAAAACACGTGCACTAAAATAAAAAAGGATACCTACGTAAAAAGTGGTAGTGGTAGGGTCTGTAGAGGTCAAAATGTGGAGAAAAAAATGCAAATTTTGTGTGTTCATTTAACATGATACTAAACTAACCCCACAATACGTGAATTACTGTTTTTAATTAACCTAAAGTATGGTACCAAGCTTAGCATGGCATACACTGATAATTGGCCTACTAAAATAATTTATGACAGTGGAAGTAAAATGATTAAATATTCAAACAAATGTAAACATAGTTACTTGGTTTTACTTACAGTCACGTATACATTTACTATATTGGTTCCATCTAACTTTACATTACCTTAACACTACAGTAAGGGATTAAAGTAACCTATAATTAGATGGGTATAGGCCTACAACAAACTCAACAGTGGCTTTTTGTATAGGTTTCATCGAAGTAACCTAAAAATTTGGCATACACAACCTATAGGCCCTAACTAAATTACTGTCCACTACCTTCAAATTGTCAACTTCCAACTTGCCAATAAAGCATATGTTGATATAAACACAAACCTATAAATTAGTTACACAAAGCGGTTCTTTCTTTTTATTATCTAAAAGGCCTACAGCACTCAAACATAACTACTTTTTTTTTAATTTATTCTGTTTTGCCCCGAAAAAAGCTCGATTATGGCATGTAAAAAAAATCATACATCTCACCCCCCTTAAGCAATTTATTGGCGAGTGCCATACAAATTATCTCGGACACCCTAAATATAATAATGATTTTTTTTTCAAATAGTTTATCTGTTAAAATTCACGACTGAGGTTGCCTAGAACCAAAATTTTTAACACTACAAACGAACACGCACGTAACCTTAAATTCACAGAATCGGTCGTGATTGTATCCCGATTACACAATAAACATATGAACAATTTTTCTACACAGGTGTAGTGTATTCAGGGAAACCTCAACTCTCCTCTCCGTTTCTGAACTATCCATTACTTCCTTGCTGCCACGTGCTTCGTTGTTTATGCTCGCAGAATCATAGATAAAGCGAACTAAAAGAAAGGTGGCAAACTTACGAAACGCAAATGTTTATCGGTTTCATCATAAAGAGAGTAATTTTCGGACAAAAGGGCAGCCAACCTACGATTACCGTCAAAGCAAAACTATTGAAGGTATCTCTTAGAAGCAACATTTTCTGCAGAAGTAAATTATAGCGTCGTAAGCAATCAGTGGCGTACAGAATCGATCGCGAGAAACGAAACGCCATTTCGACAGCCGAAGTAAAGCAAACTAGGCTACTTCATGACGGGGCTTTGCTTCGGCCGTACAGAATAGAGTTGCAGGTAGGGCTGATGCAGTGGTCGAGAGAACAGTACAAGTTTGTGAGCTACTTGACGCTACAAGCAGACAGTCTACTGGTGATGCTTAAAAGTGACCGATAAAAAAACAGTAGCCAGTAAATATTAATGGTCATTGTTATACGGCGTGTTCACCAGGAACGTATAGTTCCGAATATCCCTAGCCCTGCCTGGCAACAACCCATGAACAATTTATCACCATATAATTTTATTTGACAGAAGTTGGGATTGACATCGAACACATGTTTCTATATTTGTTATCTTCTAACTCGATTGTTATTTTTGTTAGATACGGCTGTCTTAAAAAAGGCCGCTTTGAGCCATTTTAAGAGGCCCGAATATCATGTTTCTAATAAGTGTGCCGAATTGTTTAGCTCATCACAACTTAGATGAAATATGTGTTTTTTTTTGTACATACGCAAATATAGTACGCGTAACGTAGTTTTCGTCAAAAAGGAAAACTTTCAGTTTGCTAGAACACATTTTAAGCGAAGTTAAGCAACTTAAACGTCTCCTATTTCCAAAATGACGACAGTAAATATTTTTGAACTATACCTACTGCTAACTAAATTGTAATGATATCAATCAAAGCAAGTGATCAGAAACCTTTATTTATTGTAGTTAGTTTCCTTACTAAAGAAGGGATTATTTGCTAGAAGCGCGGGGTAAATAATACGTGTACGCCTATGAGCGCTTGCGTGCATGTGTGAGTGTTAAAATTGTTTCATTCTGTTCTCAGCAAGTTACTGATTACTTTGTTATTGATCTCGCTGTTTACGAGATGTTAAATCCTACAGTTCCCACAAGCTCATCAGAACATCATCAACTCTTATTTTCATCACCGTACAAGAAAGTGCACTTGTTTTTCACTATCACTGTAAAAAATGTAATCTTACATACACTGTACGTAGCAGCAGTGTTTCCACCCACGTATGTGTGTTTTAACATAAAAGTTGTTTTTGTAGTTTTACAATTCTTCATGTTAAATATACCAGTCATATTTGTAAAATAATCAGACCACTGAATCACTATTTGCACATAATGCTAGTGCCATGCTACACATGCCATTAGATAAAGATAGATGGTCACTGTTGTAATTATACAACCGCAAGCTATAAAGATAGTATTCCTTACAGGTTCAATAACTCATTCATGTTAATCAGTACTGTTTAGGCACTTTAATCATTCCGCTTTTAATGAACTTCCAACAAACTGAAATTTTTTTCGAATTTCCACCGCGATTCGAACCTACGGCCCTTTGGTTAGGATTTCAGAGTTGACCAGGAGTGCAATTTGACATACTGAGCCCTACCAGTGGATTATACAGACCTAGCATTAAACCTTGTTCTTGATAATTTAATTATGAGTGTGCTGTCTACACCAGCGTTCTCATCTGTAATATAACCTAGAAATTAACACAGTTTTTTTATTCTTTTAGGCGTATAATTTCCATACTATTGCTGTCTGATACTAGTAGTTATGTTTCACTAACTGGTAAAACTGATAAGTTTCCTCATATTCACGGTTTTATAACTTAAGGTGTAAATGCAACTGTATTAAATTATTATAGCTGTGAACTTACTCTTTATAACTTTAAAGGTATAACTGATACGGTTGATTTTAAACAATAACAGTAACGCCATAATATAATCTGTTTGGATAAATTACGTTACAACTTAAGTTTTTCTAATAAGATATAAACTTAAATTTACTGAATTATTGCAGCTGTAAAATTTTTTTATACTTACTTATATTTTACAGACATGAATGCATTTTAACAATAACAGTACCGTAGAAAACTACGCCAATTGAATAACTGACACTGAATTGATCTGCGTTTTTACTTTTACAGATACTCAAAGGTATGTAATTTAACACTTACATATTTGTTTATTTAGCTGCAGATTTTATGTTTTTATTTATTTTTCAGTAGGAACGTGTAGATCGAATTCTATTTCACACAAAGTAGTTGTTTTGAAAATTACACGTACAAAAATTTACTTAGGAAATATATTTGTAGTTTTACACTTTTTATAGTGTACTTCTCTCTACCATGAGTTCAGTGTTTGTAAATGTTTACTGCTTTAAGACGTCTAGCATTATGTGCTTGGTTTTCATTTATTTATTTATTTACTTATTTGTTTAGTCTGATGTTTACCTGAATATTCTGCACTTCGAAGGAAAAATCTATGTATGTATTTACATATTTTATTCTGTTATTTAGCATAATAATCTGCACCAATACAAATCAAACAACCAGAAGTATTTATAAGAGTTAATGTAATCGTGGCAATGACCTTGCAGTATGCTTACTCAGAGTATTTTGAAACGTGACATACGATTATCGACCTAAGATAAGATATTAATAAAATACTAGTTTCAATAATTAATTAGAAACATTATATTTGTTAAAAATTCTTCAAGACATAAATGTTCATGTGTTAGGCCAACTAAAACACTTCTTAAAATTTTTAACAGGGCCTGCATTTTCAGTTACGTATATGCGACTATGAATCGCACAAACTACATCTGGACCGTAATGACATACCTGTTGAATAATCCTATTACACATTTCGAAAATATATACTTAGACAGCATCTCGTTAACTGACAAAATTTATCTAATTTATATATGCTATACTTCAATAGTTATTGTTTACATCCTGCACAATTTTTATAGTCAAATAATATTAAAAACCTTCATGAGAATTTTAGAATGGATTTTCGTAGGTTACTCAAAAATCTTCGAATATCAAATTTTAGATAAGAAAGGTAAAAAAAAAACTAAAATCATATTATTATGTTAAATATATGTATCCTGCAAGTTTGAAGAGTCCTGTTGCGCAATCAGCTAACTGAAAGCAATCGTTATAATTGAGTTTTCTGAGACATCCTGTGAATTGGAAATCATGTACCGTGTTGAATGAACCTATGCAATGTTATGGTAATGGAAACCGCGAAGCACCTAGTGTTCTCTTGGGCGGACAAAACTACCGTGGTTTTTCAATTTACGTGTTCGACATGAGGTGAGCCTGGCGCGCAGGCCACTTGGAATATCAAGGCTGGCTCCTATAAAAGAACGGAACACATGTTAACCATGGCGATAGAAAAAATTTCAAAGCCAACCAAAGCAGGAGGGCGAAAAACGATGCTGAATAGGTCACCAATTTTGTTACATCTATAAGCATTAATAAAAATTAGACAATTATAAATGAAAATTACGAAGTGTACATGCTATTTATTATTCATGTGTTTATTCATAACATGTTTCATACTAATAACAAATTTTTCAATGAGTATTCAATGCTACATTAATCTAAAGTTCATGAAATAATATTGTGTTTCTTAAATTTATAAACAACCTTTAAAAAACTAATTAAAATATTTCATCATACTATCCAGCTTGTGAATATATGTTGGAGCAATAATGTTATTTTTTTAAATTGCAAAATCATTGTAAAAGACGAAATAAACTAACCACCATGGCATATTGTTTTGGAATTTGCGACAACTTTAACGACATAAGGCAAAATTTTTTACAATACATTGTGATATAATTACATTTGTATGATTGTTAGTACGCCTATGTAGATACAATGAAGTTTGTAAAACTGTATTTTTTTAACTTTCGTAGTCAAAATAAAATAATTATGTACTCGAGACATCAACAACATTCACGTTGTCGTACACTGTTACGTAAAGTAAAAACTAGTTTTTCGAAATTTTTCTCTACGTGCATGTACGATCAAGTGTAAGACAAGAAAAAAAATGTACTATTCACCTAATGTGTAAGATTTTCCGTTGATATAAAAGTCATTTACAATCGAACAGTTATTAAAAAGAAATCGGTAAGATAATTCACAATTTGGAAATGAATTTCATAAAGGTGAAATCCACGTACGTAGGTTTTTGTAGTGAAGCAACATATTCTTGTTGACTAGATATAAAGCATCGTGCTTGATATCCGTATTACGTACGTTGAATGTATCCTAAACTATAATTCGTATCGACTTCGTTGACGACGAGACGCTAGACCGTGCCAACCTACTTAAGAGACAAAATGCGTGATAAGCTGTAACTGTTTCTTTACCTTTCTGTTTTCATATTTAAGTTGATAAATTTTGTAAGATACGTTGCTTGGTCCGCTGTTACAGAGCTTACTTTCACAAGTAGGCTTGATAACTATATGCTAACTGTTCGTTTTATAAATTACGTGGGAATATTTTTTACGCAACGCTAAGTTCGTACATGAATATTAATAACTTTACCACCAAAACAAAAGTAAAGTCCGATAAAAGAGATTATGTGTTCTTTGAAAACTCCAGATACTTATTTGCCGAGCGACTACTGCCTACAAAAAACTATCCGTTTTTTTTTTTCGATTGCAAGATATGCATCACATCTAAAAAAAATTTCAAGAGTTTTCTCGCCCTATTCTGCACTACGTAAACATCGGTAAACCAAACTATTTGAAAATTGTTTTATTTGGAACAAAGCTAAGAATAGCGACATTTTTACTGCAAAAAAATCCTGGATTTCGTATTTATTATATGTTTTTTTCATGTGATATCGATTAAAATTGCGAAAATTTAGCCATGGAAACATTCACTAACCCATATTAAGAGGTTACGGCCATGCATGCTCTTAAGTTTATAATAGTTTTGTGATAGATATTTTTAAAATCTAAAACGAGAGCAGATATAAAAAATCTGTCTGGCAGCTTTGTTTAGAACGGTTTTTGCCATGATTCCTAATTTTTTTTTCATGGCAAGAAGATACACGGTTTCGACTAAATAGTCAACTAACCAGAATTTCGTTAATTAGATAGCCTAATTAGCTAAAATCATAGTATTTTCTGCCTTGAAAAATCAGCCATCACGGAGAAAATTATTTTAAACATAACTACCAGACAGATTTTTGATATCTGCTCTCAGTTAGACGTAAAAAAATATCGCTACAAAGTATAAACTACAGAGCATGGCCTTAATTCACTCTTATATGTGGCACAAAGTATATTCATTTTCAGCAGCACAACACATTTGCATTATAATGTAAAGACAACTGATTCTCATTTTCTTAAAAATTGACTTCGTAGCTGTAACAGAATTCTAAAAGATTATTTAAATATAATGGGAGGTTTGAACCTTTCTAAATACTAAAATGTGTGCGGTCATATATAAATATATTCAATCTGATGTCTTGGACTGACATAAACACATCATTTAAGCATGTGGGCACTTAAAAAAAATACAAGAAATAAGTTTACATGACTAAGTATCATAACACTGTAAGTGAAATTGTACGTCTACTATTACTTACAATTAATTGTATTTATACATACACATAGGTTTATGTAATCTATATGATTAGCCTTACAAGGAAGTAGGTCATTAAACTAAGAAACCAATGGGAACTCCCTGGTTCCGGAACGAAACTTTAACAAAAAACTGCATATACAAGAACACCGCAACTGTGACATTATGGACAATCATTGAGACAAGAAACAAATTTATATACAAGAGTCAACGACACAATGATGTCACAGAAGTACTCAGGTTTTCATATACGAACCAGTCGCGACGTTTCACGGGCCGACATCTCCTCTCGTCTTCTTGCAGACTACAAGACTATTAGATACGCATCAGAGATTGACGCCGTAACGTCACGACACGAAAATGAAATGCATGATACTAGCAGCGATACAAAATATTATAAAAAGTTTATTTCTGAATTTTTAGCAAGGCAAATATTTTTATCGTGTGCTAAAAATAAACTACCTACGGAACATTACATACTTCTTAAACATAATGTATATAAGTATTTATTAAAATTATTTGAAGCAAATGCTAAAATTATTGTACGAAATATGTTTATTTATAATTTAAATAATTTCTTTATAATATTTTAGACACAATTCTATCAAACGTCCAATTATAGTTTTTCCACACAGTCACATACTATTACGTTGGGTTTAGTGGAATCTGAATATAGGATTACGTTTCTTTTCTAGACAGATTTTTAACCGATATTAATAAAAAGTCTCAGAAAGGAACTGTTCTTGAAAATGACACTAATTTTTTTTGTGATTTTTTCCCACAATATCGTAATATTACACATGAAATACATAAATATTTGATAAGACGACAAGTCTGTTACTCATGATGAATAGTCAGCCCTTGTTTGGGGCAATCAGTATTTACTGAGCCCTACGAGAACGAAACTATGGAGAAGAAACGAGGGATCATAGCCATAAGTGCACCTGTACCTGCACAGTAAGAAACTTCGTACTTTTACAAGAAAAATATTGTAAACTAATCCCTAAACATTTATCCGTCTAGGCACTCCATCAAGAATATCGCAGGTCAATAAAGTGATCAAAATTTGTCAACTACATGTGGGGACCAGTGGGGTATATATTTTAGAGCAGTGTGTTTGATACGGAATAAAATAACCTTCGACGGCCCTCTCGCACTTTCTTAAATATTTTGTAATTTCACAAAAAATTTCCTTGGAAATACTGTTAGCTAAAAAAATTTTGTGACACTTCAAACAGTGGTCGTAAAATGTTGAGGAAATTATTAGTAAACGTACATTATCTTTCGTAAATGTAAAAACGTGTTTGTAAATATACAGATATATTTGTAGATTTATAATCATTTCCTGTAAAGTATACAATGTTTTCGTAAACTCATAAAAAGTTTTTTTGATACTTTTATAAATTATTTTTGTAAAAGTACAAAATTCTTTTGCTGTGTGTTCTTGAAATGCACTGCAGCTAGTTGCGTATATTAATATTTACGAAACTGTTTCAAGCGCGTTACATTTGTGTATCTTCGAAAATAATACACAATAAAATTATGTGGCTAAAAGTTTCAAAGTTCTTATCACATTTTAGAAACGTGAATTTCGGGCCTCCTAAAACGACTTAAAAAAAAGTTTTTTTTTTTTTCAGACTGACGTATTTAGAAGAACATTAAAGGTATTCAAAAAACTTAAATATATAAACATGAGTTGTAATTTGAAACACACGTCTACAAATAAAATTGACTGATCACCGCTTAAACCCCATATGAAAACTAATAACACTTAGCTGTACACACCAGTCGAGTGGCTTCCGCCTTGATGTGATAATGTGACAAGGCTCAGTATGCGGCACCCTTAGCGTGCCATTGATTTTGTGCGTCACACATACAAACGCTGCCTATCTACGCAGCTACTTTAACAAGATATTTATCTGGTGCAGCTGGGAATATCCATGAACCAGTGCCGGATGTCTGGCAGGATGAGTGGTGCCGATGTGGAGGTAACACTTGGTAATTATGTGCTCAGTTAGCATGCCACTGTTTGTTAAGTGGCTTCTTTCCCTCCGCCAACTGTGTGAACGTCAAAATTGTTTCAACATTTTCAGTCTAGTCATATCATATATGTGGAAATTATTTATTTTATTTTCTAATGTGTTTGGTCTAATATTTAAGTGTTCAATTACCCTGTTGAATTAATTAGTGTAAACAAATAATTTGACGCATTTAATAAATAGAGAATAATTTTAAAAAAATTGAAATAAAAAATTTAATTTATTTGTATTGCCTCAGAATAAAATATGAAATGCAATGCACATTGTTTTCAAAATTCGTTTGTTATTTTAACGAATTAAATTTCGTAATATGCACCGTTTTGATAACTGTGAAACGTTTATGTTCTACTTTTAAGGAACAGACGAGAAGTGAAATGGTTCTTTGTGAACAGGCTATATTACATTTGGCTTTGACTCGAGCACATGAAGCAACCGAAATGAAACACACTGCCAAAAAATGCGAAAGAGAGTAAAGTCGTGTCTTGGGAAAATGTGTGGTAGCCCTACTGCAAACGCTATGTTTTACGTTCTTACAAGCATTTTTGGGTAATCTGTTTCGTTAGTTTCCTTCCAGGCATCTCTGTGGGAATTGAAAATACGCTATCAAATTATTTTTTTCCACTTAACGTTACTTCAGAGAGTTATTCAGGAAACACGTGGTTTTTTCTGGCATAGGAATTGAAAGTATGTACATGATGTTTAATGAAGTATATGTTAAATACATCCCACGCAACATCCATTATAATATTATGAATTAACCCGCGATTTTCCTTGAGTACTCAAAAAGGAATCACTGCGAAAAGTCTGATCATTGTGATATATAGAAATAGTTTTGTAAGGAAATCTATACGCACAGCAGGCGCAATACTTAACCAAATATCCCACAATTTGTCAGTAGAATCAAATTACTTTTACGTCGTCAGCAACATGTTGTAGAAAATCTATTTCTGTAAAGTACGAAGCAAGACTCTGATATGATGGAGTAATTAATATTTAATTTAAAATACTGAACATATTTATCATTAAAGGTTAAACTTAACAAATTGTAGGTATCTCAGGTAATAGTTACTTGATTAGATAATCTCGAACTATTTTACTGCATTTTTTTAAACTCCATATTTCTGGCAGAGAAAATTTAAGACAACCTTGCGCTGTTCGCGAGGAATTAGTGAGTATTTTTTTCAAGCTGTGTTATGTAAAGCATAGCCTATATATGTTGTGTTTTCTAAGTAAATAAAGAGATAGCTCTCACTCCACTCTGCGGTAATGTTGAAAGAACTGATTTTATTTACTTCAAATATATATTTTTTTATTTTTATGAGTAAACATAGTTCTTATCGTATTTTTTCTTGCCATAACTATATATGTTTTACTATTTTAGTCCACAACATACTTGGTATTTTAAAACTAAAAATACATTTTCAATAGATTGTCATTAACTGGTAGGCCTATATTTCTTTCCGCGCTTAACGATATGAACAATTACAATAAGTTTAACAAGTAAGGTCTAATCTGAGCAAACTCAAGGCCAATTTAATAAAATAAGAAAATAATAAATGTACATATCTCAGCTTAGATGTAACTGATAAATGGAAAGAAGGAGAATGGTGCATATAAATTTGTCGATAACCAAATATCTCTGATGTCAAGCAAATTGTGAAAAATTTTGTATTTGTAAATATCTTCCGGTTTTGGAAATACAATGATTTTTTTCTGTAATCTTGTAATAGTAAATAACTTCAGGGTCAATTATGTCACTTCGGAATAAAATAGGCTAAAGGTCAACTCTGTATTTAGATGACATAAACTCACTGAAACTGTTGTAATGTTAATACATGTAATGTTTGTATTTGTAATATTTTTGTTTTGTTTAGGTAATTCAATTTTTTTCTTAAGGCAATTTATGTTAAGGTTGTTAACTTTAAGGCAATTTTTATTCTAAAGGGCTAAATGTCAGCTCTATATTGATGACATAAAGTCAATGAAACAGTTGTAATATTAATACCTGTAATGTTTGAATTTGTAATATTTTTGTTTTGTTTAGGTAAGTCAATTTTTTTCTTAAGGCAATTTATGTTAAGGTAGTTAACTTTAAGGCAAATTTTATTCGTAAGGCCTAAAGGTCAGCTCTGTATTAGATGACATAAAGTCACTGAAACGGTTGTAATGTTAATACCTGTATTGTTTGTATTTGTAATATTTTTTGTTTAGGTAATTCAATTTTTTCTTTAGGCAATTTATGTTAATGTAGTTAACCTTAAGGCAAATTTTGTTCTTTGATTTATTTATAACTTTAAGGCAAATGTTATCACTTAATCTTTATTTTATTTCTTTCTTAGCAAATGTAAATTATATGATGCAATGTATCACGTATTTGTTGCAAACCGGCCTATGGCTGAACTATACGTGGGTAAATAAATGAAATAAATAAATAAAAAAATAAAAATAAATAATGTCTGTATTCCACCGTAGGTAAAACTTATTTTCTAGAACTGAAATTTGCCATCAACAGATGACATGTTGTATTTCTTAGAAATATAACAATAAAGGTCACTGTCATATATCGACTTCTCGGAACTCACTCTAAATATGATCACATGTAAAACAATTTAAACTTACTTAAAAATGTAGTAAATTGTTATATCTGAAAGACATTATAAAAAGTAAATAAAATGCACAGTATTGCCGACGGCACGTAGTGTTACACAAATGTGTTTCAGGTTCACATTCTCGTAGTATGTAAATCTAGATGCCACTTACATAAGTAGCATTTGAGTGGAAAATGAGGGACCGTTTGCGTTCCAACAAATATTCACTAAACGACTAGTAAAAATAAGAACGTCTTCAAAACCGTAAGCCGGAGTTGGCTGAGGTTAAGACGATTTTTATCAGGTATTAGTATTTATAATTTTGCTGATTCTTAAGAACGTTTAGCTAAATCTTAAATTAAGTATAGAAATGCAAAAGTGAACGTTTATCATTTCAGATTATTGTGTGAAGCTGCACATTTCTAAATGTTTCTTTGTTAAAGTAAGAAACATAAGGCCGCACTGATATATATATATATATATATATATATATATATATATATATATATATATATATATCCACTGAGCACGCTTGTGGTCAAATATCGTGTGAGAGCAACAGCCGCCCATACAAAGAGTGAGATAGAGTATACGTGTACGAACTTAGGCAAAAGTGAACGTAATTTAATTCTGTAACTCAGTGTATAATATATGCATGAATAAATTTGTTAGAAATCATTCTAGGCACAGTTTTGTAAATGGCATGTTAAAAATTACTTATTCTCAATATTTAAACCATTGACATAGATTTCGTGAAAATAACAGAAAAACGATATCATCGTAAACACGGTTTTTATTAGCTGAACAAAAGAATTATGTAAACATAATTACTTTATAGCTGAATATTTATACTTGTTTTACAAATGCCGTATTCAAACAGTCTTCGTTTACATTAACATAAGCACAATCCAAGCTTCGGTATACTGGCAGCACGCTAATTTCCCATAGAAAATATACAAATTATAATAACATTCACTAAATCAAGCAATTATTAATCATTAAAATGTTCGAAATTGAAAAAATTCCTTTTAATCAATTCAACTGTATTTAAAAATGTGTTTTACGCATGTGTTGGACAATAGTTGTATTACTTAGTTCGGCGTTACTGAAAAATATTGAAACCGAGGCAAACGTATGTTCATATAACATACAGCAGTCATTTGGCAAAGAAACTGTGTCAGGTTTACATACAAAAATTTTAATTTCGTGTAATTTTTCAGTAAGTTTAAAAACTACTTAATATATAATCTTGAATGAATTGAATTAAAGGTAATACTTTTCTGAAGTCACTGATTATCGCAGTTTCGCAGTACGCAAACTCAGCTAGTTACAAACTAACACTTTTAAAACCAGCTCACCATCAACTCTGATTTCTTACATGGTCCGTAAAGTTAGTTTAAATAAAAGGAAAGCAAGCTTGTCACTCTGAATTTCAACTGTATACAATTCAGTGACGACTACCTAAGTATTTCCTGAATATTGTTGCACATCATACATATTTGACAAGACACAGCAAATAACTGAGAATTTCATTAAATTACCTTTAATGTATGCTCTGTTTCTTTGGTAATAATAACGCGTAAACTATCACTACACAATATTTGATTAAAATATGCATATAAATTGTTGAGAAGGAAAATATTGCACATCTTATAGACGAAATAGAAATCGTGAATCGTAAATACCTGAGTAGGACAGAAGTAAGCCAAGTTATATATTATAGCAATGTAGTTCTGTGGATCATGTTAATACAGATATTGGTTGTAACACACTACATAATCTTAGCTTATGTCATGAAGCAATTAGTTATAGAATTGTTTATAGGATATCTCTTTCTTTAAACGTTAAATTATATTTAATGAATCTGATTTGTGTCCACCTGTAATTTTTGCACTTTGCTCATTAAATGTCTTAACCAAAATATTTTAATTTATCTCACTCTCAACACATCGTACTTCAGCTAACGTAAATGCGATTATGAAAAGTTTATTAAATTTAATACTCAGAAATAAGTCCATTAAGAAGAAAATTAAATACGAATGATAGTAGATAAATCCGTTTTTCACAACCGTCATAGATAAAAGCAACTATCGACACGTGTAAATATATTACTTCTTAAAAAAACTAATGGTTAAGTTTACTATCTGCTACCATAATCGCTCTGAAAGCAATTATAATTTTGTATAGATTTATAAGTTCATTAAATGAAGAAAATTTGAACAATTAAATAACATTCTGTCTCTATCTATCGACGTAAACTTATAACAGCCATACAAGTTACAAACTTTACACTTTAAGGTGATAACTAGAAGTTCAGACACTTCAGATTCAAACTTGTAGCCTACTATTGTGAAAAGGTTAGGCCTAATTTTATAAACTGTTTTAAAAGAATAATTCAAATGTGTATTTAAACTCAAAAAAACACATTTAAAGACAAAATTTTTTATTGCAAATCGGGTCATTCATTAGCTATAACCATACAGAAATTTTGCATTTTACAAGCAACAGATTGTTGAGAAAAAAATGTCAAGCAAGTATTTAGTCAAGTAAGCTACTGCCAAAAAAAAAATTTATCAAATGTTCATAAAGTGGATAAAATGTTAATACAACTATAATAACGAATGAAAATATTTCTATTAAGAAATTGTTACATTTTAAACCAAATCAGCTTGGTCAATGCGTTGCCATACTTTACTCAATTTTTCTCAAAACAACATTTTTGTAAACATAGTTGCTAAAAAAATTGTTACTGTAAAAAACAGTTTTTAGTTTTTCAAGAAATAACTCGGAAAATATATTTTTTTAAACATGTACACAATTTTATTCTAGCAGTGTATTACAAGCAAATTTCTGATAAACTTGGCAGTATTTTTATAAAGTTAAAAATATTTGTCTTACCAATTTAACTTCCTTCTTAGTTGATTGTTAACGGACGTTTCACATATATAAATCCTCAAAAAACTTATGTAGTTTCACCAAATAATAAAATGAGTGGCAAATTTATTTTCAAATACTTCAAGCAGCATGTTAGAATTTTGATGGTCATATTTTTATACTACTCTATCTTAAAACATACGCAGGCAATTAAAGGGATGTTTGTACGGACGGATGGAAATCATGCATTGTGTGAGTGTAAGTGTGTGTGTCTATATGTCCGATAGACACTTACGCGCATAAAAAGGTATAACGAAGCAAAAAAAATTCAAAATCAATTAAAAACCCGTAAAGGCCTAAGAAGGCAAGATATTTTAAGCAAAGGATGAGACTTGACAATTATTGCTAATTCCTAGACGCACCTTCTGAACTGGTGTGTTGAAGATAGATAACAGTTGAGTACATAGAATAGTCTTACCGTCGAGAAAGGGCACCTATTTAGCAAGTTACAAAGTCGTGACGGGAAATTTTCGTATCGCGAAATCATAAAGGACAAACTGCCACGATAGTAACTCGAGTGAAATGGCAGTGAACAGAAGAAAACACGACGCATGAACCTCGAAACTGGACGGCAAGTGATGACAGTACGGGTTGAAAGACAATACTTTCGCAAAGGCACTGATGGACCGATCTGCTTCGTCTCTCGAGAGTTACCATAATGACTGACAAGTCTGCAATAAGTCTGGCGTCTTCTTCCTCGCTTCGCAGAGTACTAATTAATTTGTCGAGGATTCCCTGCGGCAAGGGTAACAGATATCTCAGGCTATCCCGTGCTCACGAACCTATCCGCATAAGCGCACGACGTGGCACTAAGTCATGTTCTTGGACGAGTTCTGCTTCAGCTCGGATAACATTTATAAACGCAAACTTACTCGACGATAGTAATTTGAGCGTTTCTTCCAGAAAGAAATGTCAAGACTTACGCTATACGGAGAGTTCAGCTGGATATCATTGATGATCCAGTTGTTAGGGAAACACTGGCATGAGAGAAGTTGTGCAAATTGACGTCGCGTTCTTTTATAGCGGAGTTTTGAATTTTGTGTCGTCTAAGAATGTTTAGCAGCCTCCATAAAAATATACATTACACAGTACAGTCAAACTAACCTAACACTTATCCAGTTACTCACAAAACATGTTCAGCCAATTTCTAACGTTTGTTTATTTACGGCCGTTTACATTTACCCACTGAACATAACACTGCTGTTAATATCCTTAGGCCTATTTTATTCAAAAACATTGTTAAGCAATTGGTTTAGGCTTCCATTAAAATTTCCTGTAGTGTTAAAACATCAGACAATAACAAACTAAAACTTTGTGTTGTAATTTGATACGTAAGTTGAACGTCTTGTTCCATGCACGTATCTTATTTGACTAGGAGTTCTATATTTATCTCAATCAGTCACTTTTACATCATCTTTATGAATGCTGTCACGGAAAGGAATTTAGAAACGTTTTGTTTAAGGTTCTTTAAGAAATAATAGTTTTATTTTTAACATTCGATAAAACGTATTTAACAAACCAGTTTTCACGATACCTCAAGAGGTGACATCCGTAAAAAAATTTCTCGTTGATTACGTTTGATTGGAAGGGTTTTCTTTAAAGTGTATCAAGCAAGAAACGTTTTCTTAAATACTGATTCCTTATTTCAGATTCACAGCTGCAAGCTTAATATACCGACCAGTTAAGTTTTTTATAACCTTGAGAGGAAAACATGTTTTCTATTGTTTTTGGTGCGAAATTAAAGTGAACAATCGCAAATGTTACAAAATAAAGAAATGTAATTTGCTTTACAAGGAGAACAATTATTCAAGAGAAGATGTACACGTTGCTGTATCGTCTATCTGTTTCATTGTTTTACATCGTGTACCAGTGAACTTGGACAGATTTTAGAATTTGCGATTGAATGCGACAGAAATTTCGCGCAGGATTTCCAAATCAGTAACTGTTCAAAAAAAATTACGTTCGATTTAATTTAAATAATTTAAGACAGTAGGAATAAAAACGTACTACGTCTTAAAAACCAAATAATTTTACACGCAATTAGTTTGTTTTCCAAAACTAATAATATCCACATAAATACAAAAAAATACATAAACGTAGATTTCCGGTACAACAACGTGATAGGGAAACTAAGTGTACTGAAAACAAGAAATAAATATTGTTACGTTTAGTGATTTATGTTTCTCATATTCAAAAGGTTTTTCGATACACTAGTAAATAAAATTTTTCGCAAGATTTAAAGACTAATTTTTATAAATAAGTAACTTTAGGTGTAGTGAAAACCACGTAAAACTATTCAGGACAAGTAATAGATCTACAAAATATGAATTGGCACTTACATCGCCTGGACCTGAAATAACGTACCTGTTATGCTTTTGAAAGTAAAGCTACAATTTAATATAATTATGTGACGTTGGTTTACACGTTCAGGTAGTGAATTATAGTTATAAGGTGCAGTTACGTTACAGGTACAAATGCACAATCTGTAATGTTAAATTCCCTCGAATTAAAGTGAATTCAACATATTCATTAATAAAATAAAGGTGCTGTGAGATGGAAATAATCGAACACTTGCCAACTACTAGTAATGCACTTGCAGGGCACAACTAATTCACTGAATGTACTTGTAAGGTGCCTAATGATGTATGTATTGTCTCCGATTACGAGTATTTGATACTCATGGGGACCAATAAGATTCCAAATAAATAAATAAATAAATAAAATTTAAAAAAATCACCATAGACAATGCTTCATAGGCTCTATTGCGTCTACGTCGTTACGTCAAACATATTTTTCAACATTATTTTTACGGTTCTGCTGTAAGTATTTTTGATCATCGGATGCTATTACATATTTATATTATATTAATATGCAATAACATTCATTCAATCTCTACAATGATACTATTTAAACTTTTCATACGCAAACGTAAGTAGTCCAAAACTGATCGATTCGGCCTGTTCACGCATCAGCCATTTTATGACATACTGGTAGGCAGAAAAATTCCAAACTCAGAAATGTGAACAATTCAATAGCAAAATAATTTCAAACTTTACTAAAATCATTAAAAAATATTTTTTAAAAAATATTTTTTAAAAAATATGAGTAACACTACAGATTAAATACTTAAGTCAACAAATGAAAATACATTTAAAAATAAATAGTTGAATTAAATACATTCACGTTTTTACATAAGACCTAAACTCTGTTGAATGTTCACATTCTTAGCTATATCCACGTTTCCCTGTTATATTTTTATTGCAACAATAATTGCTTTTTCGCATAATTCCCAAATAAATTCTTTGTGACAGCAAAAATATTTACAGCGTACTCCAGACCATTTACATTTCCCAGCACGTACAATTTTTTAATAATGAATGAAATTTTTATAGTCATAGTGTATTTTGCTCCCGAAGTAACAGAAATCAAAATTCCTACACTACCACAGGAAATGTTAACTTACGCATTTAAAGTACAATTTACATCATTTTACAGATAACAACTTAGGTAATTTATTAGGCATCCGTTATGGCTGGCGGTTGCTTTAGTAATTTAGTAGTAAGTTAGGACCATAGTTTATTAGGTTCGCCTATGGCTTCGAACCCTCGGTGTACACGAGTTAAGTACGGCGTTTTACCTACTCTAATAAATTATCGTATCTCCAAGTTACCCGTACGACGACCGAACTCTTTTCTTCAGAAAATTGTTGTTATGTATTGCACATCTGCTAAGCTTTCTGATTGTTCTACTCCTACAAAGACATCACCTTGTCCCTCTATGATGTTCTCGAATCCGCAATGTCGCCATTAGTAGACGAAGTTGAAAGCGAGTCACACAAATTACGGCATTAATTAAAATTGTACTCTCACTACACTCTACAATCTGAGTACTTACTTCGCCAACGACTTGCAGGCTATTTTCCTAAAACATTAGTCACTCTTAGCTGACAATATTTAAGTAATTTCTATTTCTCATTTTGAAAAACAGCGATGAATCTGTGTAACATCACAATTCATAGCGTACGATTAGTAAAACTTATTGTGAAGATAGTAGTAAACCTAAGATGATGTGTATGTTTCAATTATCTGTTGTACAGAAAGCTCACGTAAAAATACATTTAACTAGTCTACAACAAAATAAGCGCTACATTTTTATAATTTGAATAATAATTCTTGGTTGAAAGCTCTTACGTAGAATGGAAATTATGAAACGAAATTATTATTTTACATACGTTGCTACAAGACCAGGGGTAGGCCTACAATACGCACTATAAAGTAAGTGTATTGACTTATATAGTTTTTAATTTCATACCTTAGTTATAACTTTAAATTGGTTAAAAATAAAATATGAAGTTTTATACATCGCTTAAACGTACAGTTAATGCCTTAGATAATGGAAATTAGGCTGTAAAGAGTAATTTAAAAAACCATTCACGAATTATAAATATTTTAGCTAGCGCAGATTACAGCATACTTGATAAACATCATTTCCCCTCACTGCAACGTTTTTTTTACAGAGAACTAACCTTATACAAGTTTTCGTGTATTTCTCAATATTCTGTTTGTCATTTTGACAGGTTTAGTAACATACGGAAATTTCACTCTAAATTGTACCAATGGCAATTTTTTTACATAACTATAAGATGAGTGCACATATAGGCATTTTCCGTTTTGTATTATGCTCTTAGTTGGAAATAGAGTGTACCAAATATTACGATGGAGACAATCCAACTATTACAGCAAACCGCAGTCTATTACGTCTGCCTTAATCAGATTAAGTTCGAACAACCTTAACCTTCCTGTAGAAGCCACACAAACAAAAATTGAAAAACGTATTCCAACTATCGAAATAAGTGTTGATTAAATCAAGCAATGACGTTTCAAAAGATATTTAACTAGAGATTGACAATAACCGGCCAATCGAAAAAGAACAACGAATAAATTGTACATTTATTTATTGTCTACTTACGAAGAATTAACCAAAACTAATGACTAATGCTAAACCTTATTAAAAGTAAATATAAAATAAGTGAGAGGATGTTAAACGTCTTTCTACAATGGCAGTGCCGTGTGTGAACATGAGATCATAGCCTACACAACCTAGAAATCTTGGCTGAACACGACATCCAAGGAAAAAATTCGAAATTGATATGCATAAATAATAGTAAAGATTAAATTGAACCTTAATGAACGAAATTAAGTAAATAATGGAAAAAGAATAGGTGCCCAGTCCAGTAAGTTCACGCGATTCAGATTTACTGTTCTTTGAGAAGAAAGAAAAATATTTTTAAGTGTCAAAAACACTAAAAAGAAAGCTTTGAAATATACTGACTACAAAAAAAATTCTAGGGTAGGGGCATATGTGACGCAGGAATTCACTAGACGTGTTCTGATGTGATTGGTTTCTCTGATAGCTAAAAAGGTTTAACGAAAAATTGTGCGAGTCGTATAAAATTTTCAGTGATTTCACCAATCCTTTCTCTACCGTTTGAAATGCTATCAAATTACATATTTAAACACGCGCAACAACGGATATGTGTTAATTTTATTTTATATACTGTAGTTATAGTCGTGTAGCCTACTTGTCATACTGTAATAAATATATGTGAATATTTTGCAAATGAACTACTGTATATATTTTAAGGAATAATCTGAACTTTATATTACATGAAATACGTGCTAAATATTTTAGTGTTACCTTGATTATTGTTCACTAACAGTATCAGAAAAATTAATTTATTTCTGTTAATGTTATATCCAACCTACCAAAGTCTCTCTCTAAAGGCACTTTCATTGCCTCAACACAAATTTGATTTAACTCAAATATTGTATAAGTGGCAAAGAAAATTTTAGTTTAAATATGAACAGTCACGAAGGTAATTTTTACGTACGAGCTAAAATGTAGAGTATATAATGGTAAGAAAACATTATGTGTCATCAAAATATTTCATTTGTTTTCTACAAAGAAACAAAAATTGTTCGCTAAGAAAACTTTCTGAAGAAAATATATAATACAACCAAAGATAAGGTACTTAACTTTCCTTTGCTATAAAGCAATAATTATTTTCCGCATACTAAACAGCCCGAAATAAATGCATATAGGCTATATGCTGTTAAGAAAAAATTCAACTGTGTACAGTATTACCGAAAAATTATTGTAGCATATCCAATGTTATTTAAATGTATAAGTTACTCTATCTTTAACATTTTGACTTCTCTAAGTACACCTCAGTATCAGAACGTACCTCCAGAATTCTTTCCCTGTAGTTATTTAGTTAGTACTATCACACGAAAATGTTCAGAATGTAGTTTGACAAAAATAGATAGAAAACTAAAATTTGCTTTATTTCTTCCATGTATCGAAGGGCTTTAAGCAAAGTTATCCCGTTTACTACTTAGTCTTTAAATGCATTTTAACATTACCTAAATATTTTTGTGCAAGCTATCTTCTTAAATAAAGTAATTATATGAAGGTTTATAAATTTGGTTATACTGTCATGAATGTAAACAAATTAAAATAAACCTTGTGGCGAATTATTGTTTAGTACGTTTACGTTTTGTTGTGTTACTATTTTTAAGCAATCTTATTATTCTAATGACACGAAATATCTTCGGAAACAATGACTAAACTTCAATATAATGTTGACCTATTACTTTGCCGAGAATAATTTAGACTATCATCTACCGTTTAGCATTACAGAACAATGTGTAGACATTCATATACGTTTGAGACTAGTATAAAATACATGTTGATTACTAAAATTATACTAAATATTAATCAAGCTCGTACTTTTTTAGACGACTCAATTGTGGAATTTTAATGATTTATTTTAATGTTTATTTAATTATTAAATAGTGAAGTTCCTCAGAATTAGAAAAAAAATGGTATGCATTTTGGCTAGAATAATTAATTATGTTTCACTGCCAAGTATTTCAAATAGTTTTTAGACTTCTAAATTTTTTTCTGTCTTACTTCATTAGTAAATTTAATTAGCTCACGAACACTGCCAACCATAACTTACAAAACACATAGTGGTATGGAGTTGCTTCTGTCATACTAACAGCGGCTACCACATTTCAGGACGTACGGAACGGATGTATAAGGAATCGATTAATAATTCGCTGTTAAATTTCATTTGCAAGTTATCCTTGTTAAACAAACAACTATAGGGTGACTAGTTTACACTGTAAATACATGTAAGACATTTATTCTACTGCAATGATGTGCAGCATTGCAAACTGGTAACATATTTGTTCGTATCGTGTGTACGAAAGGCTTTCTGAAACCAAACAAGTCTTTCATAGCCATTAGCCTAATATGAACACATATGTAAAAGACTTAAATGTTTTTGGCAGACATTGGCTATTCCACTGTAACTGATTAGACAAATAATAAACATATAATTGCATTTGAAAGTGTAGCCTATCTGGAACTATTCCTGACGCAAAATTATTAGAACGATCAAACTACAACAATAAAACAAATTATTTTATACTTCTTGAAAGTCATTTGGCTTCAAAATGTATTATTTGACTTATTTAAATAATGAAACCAACCTAGCTGTACTAATATAAAATATTCTTGGGGAATAAATATGATTTAAAGATGACTGTCATATTAATTTAATATTTAAAGTTATAAGACATACTAAACCTTCTGTAAAGGTTATGTCATGTTGTAAGTTATAAAAGTTTACATAGTTAACAAAATATTTTTAACCACCCTAATTGCTGTTTAACATGGGTACATGCCGAAACGCAGACACATTAAATATTTCACAGTTATTTTTTTTTAATTCTGCGAAACATTATAAATTTTTTTAAGTACATCATAGCAAGAAAGTGATCATATCTAACTTCGAATTGAGTGAAGAAATGGTTGTATAGTATGCCAGAGGTTCATTAGTTCCATGTCATGTGTTTATTAATATAGAGTGTGAGGTAAGAGTGTTCATTGACTCATTGCTGCTCATGCATGTGCTTTTGTTTTCACTGACGAACGCCCCTACCTAGAAATCCTTATATGCTTTTTCAAACTGATGATTTATGTCAGGTCATACGTTAGGTATAAAATATTAATAATTTTGTACATAAACATACGTTCTATTGGAAAATATATTTGGGCATATATTAAAAATACACAGATTGAATAAGTTGATTCCGCATATAAACTTCAATAATAGGCAGTTATTTAATTAGAAATCAAAGTAGGCAGTCGTAAACTTTAAGCAGTAAGTTATTCGACCCTTCAGAAGTTATAAAACTAATTGTATCATGTGACCAGTCAGCATAGTCCTATGCACTACAGTGTATTATTTTAATAATACAAATTAATAATAGTTTGTATTACATTCCAAGCTTTTACATTAACGAAAGGACAATCTTAAGAACATCTATTTACCTACTATGCCTTAAACTTTCTTCAAACCAGTTTAGGATTAAATTGCGGCTTTACGCACATAACGATCTATACAGTTTAATGCAATTATGTGTAAATAGATTTATGAAAGTTGAACATATGAAACGAGTTACTCTCATGCGCATGGCCAGTTCTTCAAGCGAGCGCGATAGTGAATGAGTGCTGAATCATTCATTAATTCAGTCGTGACTAATAAAAAAACCAAACAAGCTACACCAACTGCTGGAGGTCAGTCATTTAACACTTGTGCACCAAACCAGGCGTCTAAATGGGAAACTTCAATGCTGGGCTCGGAAGAGTAAGACCTATCAATCCACGGAAGTGATTTAGAAAATGACGTTCTATTTCTATTGACTCTACTAGGGTGTTATCTTGTTATGTTTCACAGTAAAAAACCCTAAAATTAACTGCTTTTAAATGAATGTGTACTGTGACAAGGGCAAATGAACTCGTGGACGGAAATGATGAGCGCGCCCTTGTATATGCTGCATGTTTTCAGAGTCCGTGAAGCGTGGAATTGCATGCGTTGACACGCAACCGGCTAGGAGACGACGCGTCTATCTTGCTCGATGATCTGTACTTAACAACAGCTTCGTCGTTAAAGGTTATGCTAGCTCAGCGATGGTCATCTTCGTCCTTAAAAGCGTGTAATTTCCATGCTTAGGAGAAGGTAGATATTAATTTCAAGACTTGTAACATAGGGGATGTACATGGTATAACTTAAACCGCAAGAGCGTGGACAGAACACTTTGTTTTTTATTTTAAAAATGTCTCGTTCAAATAATTTTCATTTAGCGATAAGTTGCAGAAATAAATGCTAAAATGATAAAAACAGCATCCCAGTGACACCCCTGATCATTCGAGCCTCATGTGTGTTTACGAACTGAGGGGCTGTTGACAAAGATTTTCCTTTTTTCAACACGGCCGCCAGAGTTTTTGTATCCCGCAGAATATAAATATTGTTAATTTTTCTGTAGGGGTGTGTTTCTTACAAAATAAAAATTACGTATTTTGGTTAACACAATTTTACTAAATCTTCGTTCCCTTTCAGCTAAAACGACACTAACCCCGATTAAAAACTAACACTAAACTTAATAATTTAAAATGTCGCGGTTTCCACTACAATGTTAGATTCATTTGAATACAAATGTAAAACGAATTTAGAGGCGTAAAATAAGTTCTTAAGTCGCAGTATGAATGCCAAGTAATGACCAAGAATTATTTCTCAATACTTGGCAAACTATCTACAACCTACATGATGTACGTTAACATATTCGTTCATAAATGTTAATTGCAATCTTCTTTATTCGCAAGCGAATCAAATCGATTATGATCTGTTACTCAACAATAACTGTTTTAGTAAAAATGATAAGTATAATGGAACCAGTTTTTAAGTACTCATATAAGCTTATTGTTTCTTTCTAATATAGCTTATCACGCTTCTACATTTCCAAGACGAATAGAGTTACAATTTAATACTACCGATGGGGCCTAGTAATTTTACTGTGAAATGCATTTTATTGTTGATCATTGAGTAAATAAAATGCTGTCTAACGCTTCTACTGATGGTAAAACAGTAGGCCTACTTAGTGTGATCATTTTGACCTGCAAATAAGCGATTGGCTAATTTTGACGACGTTGAAAAACGTTTTACCACCGGAGATATTTATGTGACTACTCATACTGACCATTGACATATTTTACAAAGCCAAAATAGAAAAGAACAACATATTTCACTTGACGTAAATATCTGTTGCAAAACTACTTTTTATTAGCCTACAAATCTAACTTTCTTTATGAATAGATTAAAATTAATAGAACACTCATGCACGGATTCTCTAACCGAAAAGATTGGACAGTAGCTTAAACTTGCCTGAGAAACTACGGCGTATCTTCGATTAATGTAAGTCCACAGAAATGGGAGGAATGCCTACATTGGTAACGAGATGTGACTGAATTGTGTCTAAGTCAAGTTGGTGCAATCGCTCTTGTGTCTAGCATGATTTATACATACATTAACAATCGGAAAATATATTTACAAAAAAATTGCATTCGCGCTAAAAAAATTGTATAATAAAAACAAAGTGTTACTGCACTACACGCTTCGATTAAAATTTTCTGAATATTTTCTATGCCGACTAAAAAGGTTTTGCCCGTAGATTAAAACACATTATTTATTTACTTCCAACAAAGATACAACTGCAGAAATTTAAAAAATAGGCAATTTGTTTAGTAGACAGGTGACAAACAACCTAATACTCACGTAGGCTATTCCAAATATTTCCTCACTCTACGAACCGTTGGCATTGCGCGCATGTGAAATTTCAATAATCTTGGGAGAAAATGGTAACAAAAATCTTAACTATATTTTCGTCTTTGATTAGCTACTTGTTAGTTATAATCATAATCGCCGTTTCAAAAGACATCCTGAAAATAGTTAACCACCAAAATACCTCGTGAAAGCTTAGCAAAGATGAAATGTCGATATGAAAATAATAAAACAAAACCTTACTTATCATTAAGAAAAAAGGAATTAGGTATGTTGGTTTTTGTATTTGGTCTTTTATCCTATTTAAAATAACTATTTAGATATTGTATTCCGTAAGCTAACATTGACCTTCATTGCCTAGGCTATAGGTAGTCCTATATATACTTTTACTTATATAATTTAACTGAAATTTGATACGTTTTAAATCTTCAATGCCAGAACATATATGACTCTTTTACTGTGAACTATAATTTTAATTAGGCCTATTTGGGTTATCCGATTTAGGCCATACTCGTTTAAAAAAACCTAAAGAATTTTAATTTATGTTTAAAAAAATTACCAATAAATCTCCTCTGGTACCGAAAAAACGCGAGAAAAGTTTATTGTGGCTTATAGTCATGTGTAGCCTACCTAAATGAAACATATTCTACTAATATATGCATTCAAAAATGGCAACGAATCCACGTGATTGCTGAATTTTAATCACTGTTTGTACGACAGTAAATATAACATTAAAATATGTCACATATTTTATTTTATATGCTGTTATTCAGTTTATGATAAGCAGTTGACATTTTATAAACTGAACTCTCTAGCACAATAAAATAGATTCTTAGCTAACCAAAATCCCTTACAGTTAGAGAAACAAGAACTGTAATGCATCTTAAATTCACGTGTGCTTATTTTATTTCTTATCAGGTTCAATCAGTTTATGACTTCTATCCAGGCATACCTGCGGTGAACGGTGTGTCTAACAATATACTAAATAATTGTACTTAAGTATTAACAATTATATATACCAAGTTACAAGCCAAGCTCATCTTCAGATCAGTAACATTCGTGTACACTGTAATAAAGTTTTGCATGATTTACAAAACATTCTTTGGAATCTAGCTGCCAAAGAGTTGTTCTGCTGACACTACAGGAGAAATTCGGACGGTTAAAACGCATTAGAAATGAGAACACTTTAAAATAACATGTAACACAAGATGCTTGCAAAACTGCATAAGTTGTTTTGCTTGAAGTGTAAGTTCATTTGCAATAATCGCTTGACACATAACACCGGAATTAGTTAAAATGTTGTTTGCGTATGTGTAAGGTTTCGTGCAACAATTATCTTGGCAACTTGTTTACAAAAAATGTTTTGTAAGTGTACCAAATGTTTAGGTTCGTAGAACACTTCACGTAAGCGGTCGTAATTTATAAGGCAAGAAAAACGTCACATGTAAGTACCTAACTGTTAACTATGACGAATGAGTTGTTTATTAACGCTTTCGTTTTTACAGCTGCCCAATCCCTTATTGTCTGTTATTTTCTATGTTTTAAAGAAAATTATTTAATTCAGTCTGTAGCAACACATTGCGCATAGGCTACTAAGGGATTAAATATTAGGTTATGTATGCATGTTTACCAAATTCATTCAATTTTAATAAAAGTGTGTTTTTGTGTGTGTTAACTTTGTGTTACTGGGTTTATACCCTAGGGACACATCACACATAGTTCATGTTATTTTACTGTAAAAATGTTATGCACGATGCTTTAATATATTTTATGATATTCCGAAGCTGTTTACTTTCTGTGTTGTAAGTTACTGGACGTACGATCGTAATATCATTGTTGCACAGTTCAACACATATTTGTTTAAGATTTTTGAATAATATGAAGCTATTTAAACGTTACATAAAAATAATATGAAACTGCTCAAACTTTTTAAAATATTACTATCTTTAAAAATATTGTTCTTTAACTTTCGCAATGTACTGAAAATAATTATAGCCACATAGGCGGATGAATAATTATTGTTACTTTACATGTTACTGTTATAAACAAAGGAATTCGAATAGTTTCTATAATTGTGGAAATGCAGTATCCTTACAATAGTATTAAAACGGAGTTTTATTTATTTCAAAGACTTGTTTTGATTAACGCCAGTTTGCAATAAATTATTATTGCCCATCCACAAAATACACAGTTGCGTGATATAACTCACTATTTTAGTGTTAAGGGATGATGCCGGAAAACACCAATTATGTAACTAGTATCAACAAATCCAGTTCTAAAACAAAGATATAACGTCAATTATTTTATTCAATGGACTTTAACACATTGCAATTAATTAAGTTCCAAAATCTCATGAAATTTGGCAGGACGTGCCAATAGTAGGATTACAGCATAATTCAGTGAAAATAATGCGCAAGCATAATTTTGTTAGCTAATTTCCAAGGGTAAAAGTGTTAAATTTTTCGTGGCTATTTAAACAATTCAGCATTCTAATGTCACATTCTCTGTTTTCATGGCTTCCCCTGCAGTTATAATAAACATATACATTAAAAAAATAATAATAACAATAATTTCCTCCAAAGTAATGCTGACAACGGTTTGGTATCACGAAGTCTGGAAAAGTCTAGATTATAGGCCTAAGTTAAAAGTTAAGAAGAAAAAAAGCAAAAACATCAGCAGCAGCAGCAGCAAGGTCTATGAATAACTAATGAATTTTTTTTTAATACAGGACATAGGCTTTAGTACTGCAATAAAGGTTTTGTGCATATTTTACACCCGAACTATTCTGTCAACAATTTCATTAAACTCAGTGCGTTTTAAGAAGTCGAATTATATGATGTCAAAACTTGCATGACAAATGCCGTGTTAAGTAAAAAATAAATTCAAAAATTTCATAGAGAACACACCGTATTGTAAAAAACTTCATTGACTAAGTACTGAATGTCTTTATGCGTAAAGTAATTTTCTTCTTGTTGTAAGTAAATAATTAAAGATGTTTTTAAAATTATTGACTAAATAATGCTCTCATATGTAATATGTAGGCTAACTTCTGACAAATATCCGTATGAAATGTTTCGCTCTCCTCACTCACAAATATCTGTAAAAAATTTTGTAACAAATTTATAGAAATATTTTGAAAAAATACAGACTGTTAATAGCCTAGGCACTAGGCATTTTATTTATTACTCCGAATACATTCGATCACAAATCATTTCTCTGTATACTTATATTTCCATATGATTCTGTTTTGTAAAAAATATTCCGACTTTTACACATTATTGTGGGACGAAATGAAAAATCTGCCGCATAATGCAAGTATGAAATAGAACACTATTTAATATATACGAATGTATAACCATTTTATGGAACCATGTTTACAAAGTATTTCTTTATACATTTTTTGGTTCTTCATATGATTGGAAAAGTGTCTATCATTGTTTATTTATTCTTTATTTTGCTGCATGTTTCTGTAGATGCACACGTTTTTTTCTGCAAGTTTCGGAATGAAATAGAGAAAAAAGGGCACCTATTTCATTCAGATGACTTGACTGGAGGGGTATGTTAGCACTGTATCGATCCTACCTTGAATATGTCCGCGAGGTTTATGCATCGAGTCCACGCCACGTCCTTGGGGAGAACTGGAGAGCAGGACATGAAGCCGTGACCTGGCCATCTGAAGCCATCGTGGCATACTCGCGTGGACTGCTTGTCGTCTCTGGATTCAAGCTGATTCTTCTAGTATGCTGGCTCACACTGGCTGGCAACAGCCCATCATCTAGCTCCAACGCACTCTTTACACTAACCAAATACGCTTCGAATCAATTCAAGAATATATAGCCCCAAATCCCTCCCTCCCCCCTCCCTACCGGTTCCAAACATACATGAAAATAAGTTAATTCACTGAACTCAGTAACGTAAAATGACACTTTTCTTCGATTTGATATTTTTGCAACACTTAATGGGAAATTACGTAACATTAAAAATAATACCAACGAAGGTAGTTTGATTTCGATGAAAGTGCATTGCGCCCACGGTCATTTCATTCGTAATGAAAGTGGCTATACTGAAACGTCACACTTGACTTACGATTTCATTTCCGGTAAAAGAAGTACGTTAGTTTATCGCGCGTACAGTTGCAGAATGTCATTAAAACCACAAGTTATGTACAGTTCGTTATTCGCTGCTAAAACATTTGCTTCTCTCAATACGTGTAAAAACTGACATCGAAGGTAAATACAAATTAAAAAAAAAATAATCCAAAACAATTTCCACGAATATTTTACGTCGCACAAAATATCTCTCTCACGGGCTCTTTACATCTTAAATTTTAGGTATATTAGGTAGAATGAACTATGACCATTAGTGTTATATAATACACAATGTTTCTTGGAATTTTCAAAACTCGGTTTTCATTTTCAAAGTGCATACGACTCAATCATGCATTCAGAAACGGCAGTTGATCACACGAATTGCAAGAATATACAGTTTGGCAATATTTACAAGTTTGTGGAACAGCCGCGAGTGTCTAGCGCGTTCAGGCCACGCCAGCTGGTCTCTTATGTACAATTGTGCCCTAGGTTGCATTGTAAGATCCGACATCCCGCGACGACCTACAATGTTCCCCCGCGCATCGCGCTGCGCTCTTATTGCTGGCCGGAGTTGACTCGCACGGCGCCGCATAAATAATAACGTGCTTCGTAGTCACGAGGTGGCGACCACTTCAAATATGGCCGCCGAGCTCATGTAAATGAATAGATGAATTGCGCGCGGCGCGAGCGGGAAGGAAAGAGGAACTGTTGCTCAGAGGTACAGGTGCATGGCAGCGGGTGTCTTGGCGTCGAGCAGGCCGCAGGCAGCGGAGGCACGGAAGAGCTGGCCGGCACCCGCGCCCAGGCCGGATGGATGCTAGTGCGCCGTCAACGACTGATGGCTCGGCATGGACTGAGGCGACAACATGGGCGGGCTGTGAGAATGCGAGTGCTGGCCCATGGGCGAGCCGTGCATGTCCTGGTGATGATAACCCTGGTGTAGCCCGTGTGGTGGACCTGCCAGACCTTGTGGTCCACCTTCCATCATGCCGTCCGGTCCGGCCAACGTGTTGGGCGGCGTCATGCGCTTCTCCTTCTGCCGCCTGTTGCAGAACCACACTCGCACCACTTCCTTCTCCAACTGCAGGCTGTCGGCGAGTGCCGTTATCTCCTGCGCCGACGGCTTCGGTTGTTTGTGGAAGTGCTGTTCGAGCGCGCCTTTCACCGACACCTCGATGCTCGTCCTCTTTTTCCTCTTGCGGCCCTGCGCCGCGATCTTGTCGATACTGGTAGGCGAGCCCGTCGTCGAGTCAGCCTCCTCCAGCCACTTCTGCAACAGCGGCTTCAGCTTGCACATGTTCTTGAAGCTGAGCTGCAGCGCCTCGAACCTACAGATGGTCGTCTGCGAGAACACGTTCCCGTACAGCGTGCCGAGGGCCAGTCCGACGTCTGCCTGCGTGAAGCCCAGCTTGATGCGTCGCTGCTTGAACTGTTTGGCGAACGCCTCCAAGTCGTCGGACGTGGGCGTGTCTTCCTCGGGTCCCGAGGGATCTCCGCGGCTAGGGTCCGGGTGTCCGTGCGGCGGGCCATGCGAGGGCCCGTGCGGCCCGTGTAGCGGCGACGGTGAATGGTTGTGTAGGTCTCGCAGTGACGGGTGTAGCTGGCCACCTCCGTGGTGCGCCAACATGCCATTCATGGCGGCGTGGTAGGCGGCGGCAGGGCTGGCGTGCGGCTGCAGTGGAGATCCGCCTCCGTTACCAGACGCGGGGATGTAGTGCGCCGAAGACACGACGGGCGCGTGCCACGAGTGCGGAGACGCCATGCCCGGCTGCTGGTGAGGTGGTGCGGCGCGCGGGTGGTGCATGGCGGACACATCTGCGGGAGGCTTGATGTCGGGACCCTGGTGCGGATGGTGGTGGTGATGTGCGTGGTGCGAGTGTGAGTGCATCTGTGCCATGGAGGCAGCCCAAGGGTCGGCGCCGGATCCCGGCTGCAGGCTGACCCACGGATTGTGGGCGGCGGCCGACAACGACACCGGCACCGCGTGGCCGTTGGGCGACGGCGAAGAAGGAACTTGATGGTGGTGGTGGTGGTGGTGGTGGTGCTGGGTCGGCGGCATGTACTTCATCTCGCCGCTGCCGGCCTCGGCGGTCGAGCGCGGGGACGAGCTGTGGTAGCCGCCGACGGCCGCGTTCACGATGTTCATGCCGACGACGCTTCCTGCGCTACCGTCTAACTCGGGTGAGATTCCCGTACTAGCGGGCATGTACGTCGTCGTAGCCATTTACTGCCTCGTCGCGTCTTCCTACGTACATATATAATATCGATGGAAAAGAATGCTCTCGCAGGAGTTACCCCGTTTTTCCACGGCCGCGTGGTAGGGGAGCCTTCGCGGGTTGAGCGCGGGCGCCGATCGGACTTGTAAAAACACGCGCCAGACAGAGACAGACAGTGCTCTGGCCCAAACTCATGCGTTATGCATGCGATACGACGCACCTCGGCTCACGAACTGATGGCTGGTGCTTGCGACCCGCGCTGCCACGGACACCTCCCCCCCACACGGACGCAGTCTCGCTCGCGCGAGCGCTCATTGGTGCTTAGCGGCGGTGAGTCGGGTGGTGACGTCACGCAACTGCGCTGCTGCCATTGGCGAGCAGTAGCCACGCCCCGCCGGCCTCCGCGGGCCGCTCGCAGGACGCGCTACAAGGACGCAAGTGCGCGTAGGTAGCCTAGCAACCGACACGCCACCTCGGGCTCACATGGCGAACGCCAGCACGCGGCATGTGGTTCGGCGACCGCGCGCGCCGAGCCGCGGCCTGCCATCTCGTGGGACGCCTGGCACTACGACGACCTGCCATCCACGTGGCGCCAGTAGTGGCTGCGCGCTCATACCTACCTGCCTTGCACACGCCTCTTTCCATCATTCTTTCTATAGCATTGTCTCGAACACCTTTCAGCAACAATACAGATGAATAGAAATCAACATACACCAATAAACACCCTAACTTTCTCAACATTTCGAACACAGGACCAGTGGTTACAAAACATTTCGTGCTGTAAGCTCCGAGCATGGTGACGCAGTGCAAAACCGCTGGACGAGCTACCGTGAGGTCGCAGTGTCGATTCCCTGTTGCGCTATAGATATTTTATTTCACAACAATTTCCTGAATTCAGTTCAAAGTAATTCTGGTATGACTGCTAATAGGCCGTGGCCAATTACTAGCACCTCTCATGTTGCCAGAGCCAATCGTTCCGTCTCTTATGCCCTATGTCCCGCCTCTGTACCGTAGTCGGTTAGGCGTTGGTCTTCTATGCGAGAAACCCTGGGTTCAATTCCCGGCTCGGGCATGGATTTTGCGTTGTCCCTTTTCTTCAGTTTACGCTCATTGATTAAGAGGGCGTGGCAGATAAATAGACGCGGAAAACACCAATTGATTTCTACACTTATTCGAAGTCAATATAAATAAAATATTCAATGACAATCCTTGATAAGTTAATTGTATTTGCCAATTTTATGAGTAAATATTTATCCAAAATTACTAATTCGTTACGCGTGATCTCTTGCGCCGCAGTTATATGCCCAAGGTTCCGGCGTCAGAGATTGTACCTCAGAAGTTCGTAACATTGGAAACAATTTTGTTTAAAACGTTGGCTAAAACTATTTTCTATGATTGATATTGTTTAATTTTCGTAAATTGGCTTTAAGAAACTTACAGTTATAGATTAATGATTTTAGCGTTGGATTATGTACCACGCCCTCTTAAGGGCCGTGAAACCCTCCAATGACCTCGACAAGACAGTAAATCGTCACAACTTCAAGGTTCACAATGAATCATAGCGAGGTACTACTCGACCGAAACTGAATAAACTAACAACTTTCGTTTTCCTTATCTTTCAGCTCTCCTATTACAGTAGGCCAAATAGACATATTCCTAAACTAATGCAAAATGTTAATGTGTCAACGTAAGTTTTTGTGAGTTGCTAGAGTTATGTGTTACTTATAAATTTTTAATACGTATGGATAAAATCACTGTTATAGGTAGCCTACTTTGTTTCTCTAGAGGGACAACCATCAGTCCCGCCTGTCGGTAGGCTACTATCTAAATTTTTTCTGCAATATTTTATTATGCAAGAAGAGCAACATAGGAGACACACACACACACACACACACACACACACATATATATATAGGGCCTATATGTGTGTGTGCGAGAAACTGAGTAAGTGCGTGTGCACTCTAAATCTGAATTAGTGAATATTCGCTGATTCACGCTTATGAATGGAGCAGTTTCAACATTTTGAATAAGTGAAAATAGTCACAGTTTAATTAGTGAATATTCACAGATTTCCTTTAAGAGTGCCAAGACCTTACAAGTGAATCAGATGTTGGTACTCTTTATCAGAATCAGTGCATAGTCACTGATTTCACAGTGGTTTCTCACTGATTAAATTTGTTGAAACTGCTCCATACATCGGCGTGAAACAGTGAAAATTCACTAATTCAGATTTAGTGTGTGTTTGTTTCATGTCTCTGTAGTAACGAACACACAACTGTGGGCAGGCGTAAAGTGTCCAATGGAAGACAAAGTGAACGTGCCTTCACTGCGCCTTAGGCCTATAGGCGTAAAATAACTGACATTTTTTCGGAGAATTCAAGGAAATATACAAAGTCAACTCAATCGATTAATAAAGTAATTGTAATTGCGTATAGTAGTCCTAAGTGTTATAATTATTGCATAACTTACTTATACTGAGCAATTGCGTGTGATGTTACACGTAGGACTTATGAAATAAATATTCGTTCCGTGGTACGAATATTATGTTGGTAGTAGACTATAGGTCTAAGTTGAGGGCACGTCCAGTAGATTTACAGTGCTTTTTAAAATATTATTTATAAAACAACAAGTTTTATATCGAAGAATCCCAACAATAGGCCTATAATCGCAGAACAAGTGACAATTTGTACGTAATTTTTAGTAACATTAAGCATAACAGTTTTTCAGATTGTTGCACCCAGTGCATTACCAATTTTGTTATGAAAATATATAAAAATCAATTTTTTTTTTTTGCGAACGAATGGTGCATTAGTTTGCATAGGTACATTGCGCATCGTATGACTGCTCTTAGCTTTGAATTTTTAAAAGAAATGCGTTAGCAAAGTTTTGAGTTTTTTTGCATCTGTGTGAATAAAACGACCTATCTTTGCCTTAACAAGGCGTTATGGGTTCGATTCCCGGCGAGGTGTACCCGGATTTTCGCATGTTAGATTCGTGCCAGACGATGCAATCAGTCGGCAGGTTATCTCGGGATCTCCCTTTACCCGCATTATCATTCCGGCAGCGGTTCAACAGCCTCCTATCACAACCCTCATCAGCGCTGAAATCCTTGTTGCTAAAAGGCCCTGCTACATAGAGACGGTGAGATTGTCGCTGTCGTGTTGTCGGGGCGGCCTCGTTCATCTCCTTGCTGCGTGCAACAATGAGGGTCGTTGCTTCGCTGGTAAGTATAGTTCCCGCAATACATAACAGATGGCAGCTCAATCGCCAATCGTGATTTTCTTTTTCTAATTGCAAAAAATTATGTTGCAACTGGTGCAGTAAATATTTTTAAATAAGTTCGGTACAAATCGTAGTGGACGCGAATAAAATATTTTTACTTTAAAATTGGCTCGTAATTTTCGTGGCGCACATATATGGCTAATCAAATAACCGTGGTGGCCATCTGAAGAACGCGAGTCGGTGGATTGTCGCCGAGTTGTCGGTGAAAGATAAAAGTTGGCCATCTCCACCATCCCCGACAACAACACGACAACGACTCTGACGTCATGGTAACATTCTCCAATCAGATGACAGAATGGCAACGACTGGGCTCCGACCGACGTCTCACCGTCTCTATGTAGCTGGGCCTAAATGCTAGACATAGGCCTAATTTCTTCACTTCAATTTACTTGGGGTGGAACATTACGGCGCACACTACAAAACGTCTCGTACATGACTCAGAAATGTCACTTGCAGAAAATTAATATCTGCTGCGAAGAGAAGGAACGTTACGCGGTTACTTATCGCATTCTATTATGTATTAATTTAATATTGTTTTAAAATGGCAAGATAATGTAAACGTAGCATCACATTACGTCAAACCAGCACTATCCTCTAGATGTTCACATACACACGTAATATGTATAATGAATTTTGTACAACTTAGAAGAGGTTTTAAACATTTTGACACAGAACTTAATTTACTAAATGTCATTTTGACATAGCTACTATATGCCTACTAAAACGTACAAGGCTCTGTAATATAGTCGAACTAGCTAATTGAAAATGAAAACCAACATGTGCTTCCTGACTCCTGACAGGGTGACAATGTCTCCCAAGGCTATGGGTCGGGCAGTCCTGTCGCCCTCCAGTCCGAGGAATGGGTGAGGCTAGTGCGGAGCAGAGATGGAATGAGAGAGGCGGTGGAAGCGGGAGATCCCCAAGAAAACACGCCGGCCAACGGCAATGTCCGCCATATTTCCCTCGTGCGAAAAATCCGGGCTGAACCCGCCGGTGATCGAACCCGGGTCGCCTTGGTGGAAGCCGATCTATCTGACCACTCGGACACTGCTGCCCCTGTAAAATTTAATAATGAACAAGTAAAAAACAAGTTGGCAAGTAGACCTAAGTTACATCAAATAAGATGCATTTCGACATAAAAAATTACATACGTTCAGGGAAGATTAGGCTAATCACTGTTTTTAAAGATGTCCATATTAATTAGTCTACAAAAGATGCCCAACTTTCAAAGTCCTTGATTGTAGTTAGCAATGCGCTTCATAACCAAACAACATCTCTGGAGAAATAACTGTTAAGCAGGGCAGCTTCCTTTGAACAAGCTAGTCCCACCACAACCCCCCGGCTTTCCCACGTTCATGTTGCTCCAATATGTCACGTGCTCTATTTGTGTACGTTTCCACCCACGAACAATGAATATATCGTCAAAGTGGTTGCTGATCTATTAACTGCTATACGTACACAGGGCGGCAACAAACAAACACACAATAAGCAAACCACGTGAATCCTGGTCTGAAGTAGAGACGAAAATGTTAGTGGAATAATATTGTACGCTATGACATTTTACATGCAAAACGTGGCAACATAGCACTGTAATTAGTCCCCTCTTGCGCTCTGCAAATCTTAACTTATCTTACTCCTACAGCTCTGACCTGAGTGCAGGTTAACAATAAATGTTCGTCTTCATTTTAGCCCAGCATTCACGTGATGTGCGTATTGTGCGTTTGTTTCTGGACATCCTTTATGTCAGTTATTCATTTACGTGGAAACGTTGAATATTTGCGAGTTCTTACATTGTCATTTAAAATGTAACGAAAAGGATAAATCAAAGTAGTAAAAATAGAGTCAGTCTATGTAGGCCTCATCGGAATAGGGTTAACTTAAATGCTTCTAAAAGTTCTTTAAACATTTTTTTACATACCTGACATTGAAATTACATTATCAAACGTCACAGTTAGGCATGTTCATTATAGCTCTCTCTCTCTCTCACACTCACACACACAGGCTATATGCTACATAAATATATATATATATATATATATATATATATATATATATATATATATATATATATATATATATATATATGGTCTGGTGTGTTAAGTGTGATTAGTAAAGTGTGTCATAACAACAAACACTGGAATGTTATGGGTTCGAGTTTTCATTATGCAAAAAATACATTTTTTACCTTGATATGGTAAGTAAGATTCCTTTTCCTTGGGCTAAAGAAATTAATTTCCCTTAGTTTAGAAGATATATAACAAACTCTCTGTTCTATGTAAATGTCAACGTCACGAGTGTCTGGTCGTCTTACTTAGCCTAGCACTTCGCACTTAATCTCGGACGCGCTATGCACGTCAATCAAATCAGCCACATTCAAGTGGCCTCTACTCGCTTGGTAAGTGTATATGCTAGTTGCGACTATTTCTTTTCCCACGAAGCTACGTAACCCGCATTACGTTTGTAGCCTGTGTCTACGAAAAAATACACAAATAATCTAAGTCACAATAGGCTTATCAATTCAGTATGACTGTAATAAACATGATTTTCAGCCATCTGAAAACGGCAAGAAAAATTATAAATAGAAGGGTTTTCCATAATTATGTTTGTGGGAAAATAACAATCCGAATTGATTAAACACAAAGAAAGGAACACGTGTTCGTCTTTATACCATAGTTCTCACAATCAAGTGATACGTTCACAGATTAAATCGCCACAGTAAACATATCAGTGAAGCACTGTACGTGAGTGAAGTGGCTTGTGTATAGAGGTAATAATGAATTACAAACGCCTGTCGGCGACTCTATGCGCTCCATAGGAGACCCACATGCACCTAAACACTCACATGCGCAGCGTATAGGAAGTGCCTGCCTGACGCTTGAACTATGCAGTGTTCGGAGTTACGTTTTTTTTCTCAGAGACCAGTGAACTTGCGTCCACAACGCTTACCTACGAAAGCACGCTCAGACAACTTGTGAAAATGACTTTTAAGACACCATGCGCACTGGAAGTATTATTTGAAAACCCCCGAACTTGGTTAAGAACAGCTTATCCAGGCGGTTGTTCCTCAAGACATGTGTACCGGATTCATTCGTAATATAGGCATACAGTTACAATGGACTTTGCTACGGTAAAGGGTTCAATAAAACGATTGAGTCACCGTTTAAAGTCCCACAGTAAAAACGTTACGGCGGGAACATTGCGCGCACGTTTACGGCTCTGGGTTTAGAGGCGATAACATTACGTGCATCTGCCGGTTGACGTCGCTCGTCACGCCTCGTCGATCTTCGCCTCACACAAACACATCCTCCCCCAGGCGCTCACCTTAAGGGACTGCTCTTCAAGTGCATTGCAGTGAGTTACGGCTATTATTTTTATGACGATGACGAAACTATTTAACGCGCATTATGTTTGTATATCTACGAGAAGAACTCAAACTTCAAACTATGTTGCTGTAGTTTAAATATTTCGACACGTTTATTGGAAACATGATTTTAGGGCCCCTCAAAATGGTCAAAAATGGCTTTTCCAGACTGTCGTATCTGGAAACATAACAACTGGATACGAAAAACGTAATTGTAAACACTAATGTTAGACTTTGAACTATGCTCTCTACAAATAAACCAAAGTGGTCACCGCTTAAATTCAAATACGAAAAAGGATAACAGCGAAGCACTGCACCTTAACCGAGTGGCTTGCGTGGAGAGGCAATATTGCATTACATAAGTCGATCAACATCAACCTTACCGTTCCTGCCTCACACACAAACGCAACCTGTCTAGGGAGGACCCTTACCGCCTACCAAGTGCATCAAATGTGTTGCAGTGTGTTCGTAAGTAGGTTTTCTTACGAAACTATTCCACATCCTCATGTAACCATTGTGCTGATGTACGAAAACCAAACCTATTTCGGAACAAAACGGAATGTTCATGAAAAACACAGTTTCTAAGCCATCCAACATAGCTAAAAAAAAACCTGCTTTTTCAGACCGCCGAACTTCAAACTGTACTATAAGCGGATATGTGCGAAACTTAAAAGAAAACTGCACTAAATTTTGCTACAAATCTAAAAAAATTAAATGATATGTTCGCCGCTTCATGTCATATAGTAAAAATGGATGGATGAGAATATTGCACGCTAGTTGCGCTTGGATCGTTGTACAGCGCTTGGCTCGTTGTACAGCGCTTGGCTCGTTGTACAGCGCTTGGCTCGTTGTACAGCGCTTGGCTCGTTGTACAGCGCTTGGCTCGTTGTACAGCGCTTGGCTCGTTGTACAGCGCTTGGCTCGTTGTACAGCGCTTGGCTCGTTGTACAGCGCTTGGCTCGTTGTACAGCGCTTAGGTCGTAGTAGGGTGCTTGGATTGTTGTACAGCGCTTGGCTCGTTGTACAGCGCTTGGCTCGTTGTAGGGTGCTTGGATTGTTGTACAGCGCTTGGCTCGTTGTACAGCGCTTGGCTCGTTGTAC
>PNEQ01032707.1:0-27361 GCA_003012365.1 Medauroidea extradentata
GCAGGTGATGCAATCCAAGATGGCGACTGCAAAAGGTCAAGGTCATCCAAGATGGCGACTGCAAAAGGTCAAGGTCATCCAAGATGGCGGACGGGATCCAAGATGGCGGCCGGGATCCAAGATGGCCGCCGGGATCCAAGATGGCGGCCGCGGCTCCCCAGCTCCCATCCCCCATCCCCCTGCCCCCGGACATACATTTTACATCTACTCACACAAACGGACAATGGAAAGTAGACTTAAAGAAAAAGAAGAACAGCCTTCGAGGTCATGCATATGTGTGCACGTCATTGTGGTAGCCGTTTTCCCAGGCTTCCGAGAGTTGCACCGAGATTCGGCCGTTACCAGATTATTCGAAAACTGCTCAACGCACATGAGTGATGTATGCTTAGGAATATTGTTCAAAAATTACTATACACGTATATACGAATTTCTGGTTCAACAGTAATAATTAAAGCATATTGTAAAGCTGCCAATATGGCAAACATGGGTGTTTTAGCGGTACTTTTCGTGCATTGAAATCTTACTACAGAATCTTCTATAGGGTGCAGATGTATACAACTCACCTTCATCGTCGAAATGACAGTTATGTCTCGTAGAGGTGAGTTTCGGCGAAAAGACAGAACGCCAGTTAGTTACTTGCGCCTAGAGGCTAGGGTAATGAGTGATGTGCATGCTTCCTCGGACTTACAGCTTCCGCATTTGTAGATCTCGAACGCGCAAAAGACGTCCACATAGATAATAATTTATAAAAAAAAATAACTTACTTTTTTTTACTTTGCACAAGAGAGTGTACTTTTATTTTTAATACTTAAATTTCGAAAGATATATTACATAATTTTCAATCTATATTACTGTATTTATGATTTATTCTAGTTTGTAACAATTTGAAATGCAATACATTACGTTTTAAAAGTAAAAAATAAACGTATTTTTGTTAAATAGCTGTTGAATGTCACTGCTACTTATTCTATAAAAAATCACTGCCCAGTGCCGCCTTCATTTTATTATAACCGCACACGGGACGGCAAATAATAATCCATGACTTATCCGATACCTTCAGAACGTTTAGGAATACGGTTACGAGATAGGACTCGACCCTCTCTTTTCTGTATCTGGAGATGGTCATGTCCAAACAGGTTCACCGTACATAAACGCTTGCCTGCCAAAAATCGTATTTAACAAAACGAGAGTCAACAAACACAAGAAAATGGTACTTAAAATAAAACTTTACGATGGCGAGAATGTTAAGTGATAAGCTACAAGCTTTTCAAAAACTTAAAACTATTACATAATAAGAAAATTAATATTTTGAGAAATGTTTGCTAAATAAAGTCTTTAATATAAAATTTTTGCGCCGTATTGATATCAGCGCAGTTAGCTCAGGTGGCAAGGCGCTTGGTCGACAGGCAGATCATTCGGGTTCAAATCCCGGCTCATCCAAAGTTTTTTTAATTTTTTTTACATTACACAGAATATTATTAGTAGTATTGTTATTACTTTAATTTAAGGAAATATCGTTTATATACATTAAAATAACATGATATCCGACCGTTACGATGTTTATAATCAACTATTGGTAAAGAGTACAAACTAATTGGTTTTTGCTGTAAATAACATACAAAACATATATAAAAATTATAATTTTGAATGTTTTACGTTCTGTAAGAAATTTTTTTACTTTTTTTGCTAACATTAAAATAAGAAATATTGTGCCTAGAACGATAAAAATTTGTCGTCACGTTCAGATGCACATATTATGGTTTTTTTTTTAAGATATTAAAATGACACAATTAAACAATTAATTTTCCGGGATAATTTTAACGCTCATAACAACACTTTACACTCAATTAAAATTGACTAATGCATCTTCGCTTTTCATTTTGATGCATATAAAATAACAATAACGCAGTGTAAACATTATTAATATAGGCATTCTAATTTGTCCACATTGCCCTAATCATGCAAAAAAAAATCGTAATTAGTAAACATTTTGCATCACAAAAAAACATGTTTCTTTAGAAACCACTAATCATCTGCGATATATTTACTATCAATATATTGTAAATAAAAGCACATTTCAGACGTTGACAGTTGACAGGCAACATATTTTAAAACAGCTCGCGCGCTGTATCAGTGTTATTGTGAAGCCTTCGAAAATTGTCAAAAACACCTTTTTACTTCATATATTTAAAAACAAAAAGGTTAGGTAAGTGAGCTTTACGTATCGTCGACACCCAGGTTATTAGAGACTGTTACAAAATTAAATTATTGGATACAAACAAAGTTTCGACTGAAGCATTAATTTCACTTTGCTAGAGATGTGTGTTCGATGAAATGACAAGAGCCATTGCTTGAAGTATGATCAAGTAATAGCCTGTTACAAAAGGAAAAAAAACTTGTCGGTTTAGTGCGTTAGAGGTGATGAGAGACCTAATTTATGTGCCACTGTTGCCGTGACAATACCTTACTTTTTAGTATTTAGTTGCGGCGTAATAATATATTATATTTTAAGAGTGATTGCGAATTATGTTTTGAATATAATTCCACGTGTCCGAATAATATGCTAATGTAACATTTCAGGTCATAAACAGCATAAAAATATGAACGGAAACACTGCGATCGCGTGGCTACTCTACCTACTGTTTTAACTTTTAACAAGAAATAGTTATTGAATATTTTAATTGTGACTATTACAATCCGTGATTTTTATCTCTTTGTTACTGTAATTATTTTGTAAATAAATTCAAATGCTAAATAATACGTTTCAAAAGTACAAAGTTTAACGTGTTCTTGTTATAGCCATGGTAAATCGGCAGCGCTGATCATGCCTTCATTTGTTTTTAGTGTCGCGCGGGCCGGCGAATAATAAGCCGTGACTTACCTGACACCATCTTGGGTCACGGCGCAAACACGTCTAGGAATACGCTCAGCGAGTAAGGTCTCTGTCGTTGCTTTTCTGGCGCCTGAGATGGTAGTGCTTATGTAGACCCTAACTTTTTGTTTAGGAATACCGGCCTAAATGCACGCACTGTGTTTGACCTTTCACGAACTAGCAGCGTGGTGCCCATTACACACTACCTTCTTTTTTTTTTCAGTACTAATTTCACTGGCTGGAATGCCAAATAAGAGATTGTCCGGGTAGAACTCCCGCCTGTTGGATTTTCCGTTTACGAATGATGGTATTGGCGAGACTTCAGCATTTTGGTTGGGGTGGCAAATAAAGTAACACCAATCCAGTCAGTTAAGATTCCACTACACACCAGGGAGCGATTAAATATCGCCTTTTATGGATGCAACTCAAAATATGCACCTGCGTTGCGTCTGCTTGCGCCGCATTGGAATTATATACTCACGTAATACCGTAGAAGAAACATTTAACTTGGTATGCACTTGCGTTGCGCTGCGTCGGTGCAAATAGCAGGTGGCGATATTTAACTGCCCCCCTGGTGTGTAAATTCTTTGTTTTAAAGCTGTAGTATTTGTTTTAGAGCATGAATCGAAAATGTTCGTTTGAAGAACCAATTTGATGTATATGTTCTTTAACATGTTTACACTAAATTTGTTTTATGCGTCAAATGCAATTTGCAAACAGTGATAGAAAAAAATTGGATATTAATATTTTCTATCACTGTTTATAAATTGCATTTACCAGGTCATGTAAATTTAGGGCAGAAATGTTAAAGAACACATACGTTAAATTGATTCTTCAAACGAAATTTTTTTATTTATACTCTAAAACAAATATTACTGCTTTGAAATAAAGAATTTGTACATCAGGCGTGTAGTGGAATCCTAAGCGGTGGTATCAGGAATCTTCCCTCCAGGAAAATCTGGATTTCAAGGTACAAAGTGGTGCTATTTAAGTAGTTTTCAGCCAAGTTATTGTGAAAGGTAGTATAGCTAAAAGAAAGTGTTAAATTATTTTTGTTTTGTTTTCAAAAATATTGGGGTGGCAAGTGCCACCTCTCGCCAATCCTTGCTTATGGGTATTGGTTGAGTTATTAATTACAATTTTAAGGACATCTAATTATAAACCTCTGATATTTTACAAATGACTTCGGTGTAGTCACAATTTTTTTTAAATATATTCGTTACTGTCCCTTGATGAATGAAATGATAAGCTTATGTGTTTGATTTAGAATTATTATCTGCATTAATTATGTCATCGTTATTTATTAGAAGTTAAGAATTTGTTCGGCGCGAGATATTTTACCAGGGAGGTACAACTGTACATTTTAAATAGGTGTTCCTGAACAACCCATGTACACAAAAGATCCCTAATTCCAACATTGCCTGTATTGCCTCGCCTAAAAGCAGATGCCGGAATGCCTTTCTAATCAGTTACCAATTTCAGTCATTGCTCTCTTAGTGCAGTGGTATATTTGAAGTTTAGCCGTGAGAGTTTACAGAGCTAGTGAGAATGATAGTTGTCGAGCATGGAGCAGCAGCAGAATGCTAGAGCAGGAGAAACGAGACTTTTTCAGTGACCGGGGAAAAAATCGCTAATATTTCTATCTCGAGAGGCACATTTCCAACACATTATTTGACAAACCGCGGAGAATTCTGGGTTGATGGCAACCCCATAGATAATGTTTACGCATGTGCCGGCCTCCGTAGCGCATTCGGTTAGGCTCAGGTCTAGAGTGCGAGAGGTCATGAGTTCGAACCCTGGCTCGGCCATGGATGTTGTTCTGTCCCTTCACCCCACTTCACCCTCATCAGCTCCTAAGTCCTCGTTGTTAAAGTGTCGTAAAACTTTCTCACATCACCTATCCATGCACACGCTGTTAAACGTTACTGGGTGCGCTCTTGTCTGAGGTACTACGACGTTGTGGTAACGATAGGAAAAGAAGTGAAGGACGCATCTTGCGTGACGCAGTTTTTTTTCGTGCGTGCCGGAAGAAAGGGAGGTCACACAGGATCGACGCATGAAGTGGGCTTCTTATATAGTATCAACACTTAGGAGGGTCGTAACTCACCGCAACAGATTGACTATCCGATGCTGCCAATTCACCGACTATTGTCGTGGTAACACTGCAATTATAACTCGTTTACTTCGAACATGTTCTGTTGAAGTGACAATCACACGCAAACTGAGCTTGTTACGACCTCATTCGCTCTTCACTGCCGCGCTCCTATTGGCTGCTTAGAGGAGAACAAATATTTGCTGACATTAAGGGCTTGTTCCTGAATTTTTTTCAGACTGGTGCCAATAACTCAAATATTTTTTAACCAAAAATTTTGAAAAAATGTGTGTCAATGTGCAATCACACGATGCACAATACTGTGGACGCGTTTTTTTAAAAGTAATGTACTATTCGCCAGCAAAAAAAAAAAAAAAATAATAATAATAATTTCCTTCATTTTTACTTATTTTCACGACGAAAAACGTGGTACTTTGGGTAATGAAATCTAAAAAACCGTTCAGTATAATTCTACAAAAAAATTCAGCTACAAATTATAACATACAAGTGTCAAAACTGTGCAGCGAAATTTTGAAATGAGTATTAGGTAACAATAAAAAAAATTGTGAAATCACTGCAAAACTCCGTAAGAAGGCCTTAAGGGCGCCGCCTACCTGCACATTAGAGGCTCAGAAGCGACGGAGTTGTAAGGGCGACCTCGAAGCGCACATCAAATGCCGTATCGCCACAATGAACCAAACACTCAACTGGAGTGCAAGATTTCCGCTGATTCATTTTTATTATGGATCTTTAAGCAGAGACCACATAATTTTATTTCTGGGAAGTTTTGACATTTCAGTGCACATTTCAGAGTTTCACATATATCTGTTTAGTACATTTTGAAATACGACAGTCTGAAAATTCTGTTTTTAGCTATGTCGGAAGTCTTCGAAATAGTATTTTAATGAGCATGGTGTCTTAACAATGACATTCTGCCCTTGTGTGCTTTCTTTTCTTTTCGTACATTGACACAATGGGCGCATGTGGAACAGTTTCGTAAAAATTGTACTTACGAACACACTGCAACACATTGGAAGCGCGTGGTAACTTCGCCCTTAAGTAAACTTTCCTGTTTATAATGTTTTATCTTAGTTATACAAACATAAAAACGTCTTAGTTCGCAGTAACATAATTAATAAAATGTCACAAATATTTAGTATAGATGTGATAATAGTTGCATATATTACATTTTATTGAAAATGTTTGTTTCATTCGAAAACACGTTCAGCTTTAAAATTGATGAAATATTTTTATAAAGCTGCCAAAAATTTTGAACTCAAAGTGTTCGACCCTTCGTGAAACTACTGCTTAAGACTCGGTTTCAGTCGCCATATTGGATTTTATTATTTTTCGCTATTTTGGTGTTCTGAGAAGAAAAATTTTAAATATGCTATTATTCCGCAAATGCTGTTTACTTTGTATTACAGTACAAACATAGCAACTCAGCTGGTAATGTATAGTCAGGTTGCAATGCGTCAGGCAAATTGTGAATATAAAAAAATTTGCCATACAGATTGCGGCGTAATTATAAGTTAACAACTAAATCTCAATGGCTGTACTGTAGCACAAGGTAAACAGAATTTGCGGTGTACTCCTCGCTCCAACGATGTCGAGTTCCTTGTATAGTTCTTCTAGTTCAGTATTATGGCAATTACTCCATTCTCCAGTGGTAGGCTCCCGTACTGATCTGTATATTCCCAATACTGTATGTCGGTTGGCGTGCGAATTTTCCTTGGCATTAGTTCATTGTTTCTTAAATTCCATTTTGGACTCCCTATCAAATGTTTAGATATTTTCGGTGCACTATTTGCTTTGTAAACTTGATGGCTTGTGCTATGTTTGCATGATGACTACAAGACTTTTGTTACATCCTGGAGGACTGTGTCGGTAGTAAACACCTCTGAGTCATTAGCGACACGATCTAATTTCGTTTCAAATTAACTCAACTTTTATTGAATTCAGTCTACTGAATGGCGTGTGACACCATATTGACGTTATAACCGCGGCTATTTTATGTCTTGAATTTCTTCAGAAATATTTGTTTCGGACATCCTCTTACGTTTTTTTGAATCAAGATTTTCATTGTCGAGAAGAGGCTTTCTGACTATATGATCTTGGGCTGGCATATTTATTTGTTACACCGAAAGCGATGGGGAGGGGGACTTCGACACTTGGGGTGACTTTGGGACACCTTTATACTATTTTTATTTTACACAATTGACAACGGTGAGAAAATATTAAATAAATGTCATGTGGATATTCATTTACATGCAAATAACAGCAGGGTAAATTTGTATTGCCGTACATTTTCCTTCATTGGAATTGGAAGGAGAATGGTGTATTGGCCTAATTGATTTTCAAGCATACAACGTGAAGGCATCGTAATCCCCGCCTAGCCCTCTTAAGTGAAGTAGTTTTGTATGTAGTGTTGTTGCAGCCTTAGAACCAGTGTTCTGGGATGTAGAGGTGTTGTCCCCGGCAGGTAAGTGCAGGATGACGTCACAGCCGGCAGTAGCCTGCCCTCGCCTTGGCAGTATCCTTGCACGGCAGATCGTATCGCGGTGGTCTGGGACAAGATTAGCCTGCACCAGAGCGCGTCGACGAGCTGTGTGCGGCTCTGCATACCTGTGCTTGCTTCACAGTCACGAGCAGATATCTATGTGAATACACGTGACGACACTTTCACCCACAACAAAATATGCTTATTTTATACAAACTTCCACACCATATAAAACATACAAAGGAATTCCTAATATCCCATTCTTTCTGTTCAATCGGAGAATATTAGCGTCGTCAATTGGCAGAAATGCATACAATGTTGCAAGGTACTTGTCCAGTTTTTTCCCATATGGTGGTGGCGACGAAGAATGCGGATACTGGTCGATACATGACGAAGTCCTATTTAGGCTAGAAGAACATAATCTTACTAAATTACTGTCTTACTGCCTCTGTGTGTGTTCGCATAAATTGTATTTTGTTAAAATTACGTCCAATGTCTTTGTGCAAAAAAAAAAAAAAAAAAAAAGCACACGCAAAAAGATATGGCTGATGCAGTAAACTATATGCAGGTTTTTATCCACATATTATGTTCCTTCTAGAGAACAATTATAAGGGGAAGACTAACGCCACTTGAACGCTTTACGCTTACAGGATATGAGGCAATTGGCGACCGAGAAATAGTCGGTTTTAGGGGCGGTGACACTTATGAATTATTACGTCATAGGTATACCTATGATTCTATTATTGTCTTTCTTTTATTTCGTGTAAGGAAATGTATCCCTAACGTTACTTTCTAGTTCTATTGATTAGTGTTGTCTAGCTCTGAAAAATCAAGCCGCCTGGCTTTTGTGTCGGCTATATCTGTTTCCCGTCTGTCACCTGTTCTTCGGGTTGTATAAGTACACCATTGTAAACATTGTGGGGCGTCGTCCGAATATTTCACACCTTAGACGATTATATTCAGCAATCTAGTTGGGTTATGTATGTTTCTTACATTACGTGATCAGGTTTGCTCAGTCAACAGGTTAAGGGGAAGGGTCATCCAAAATTTTTGTTGTTACGATAATTCTTATATTCGTGCGAGATATGGTTTGTTACACAGATTGTCAGGGAATTAATAGCCCAAACTCCGGGAGGTTATGCTTCATGAAAAAATAAGCAGGCATTACTTATATGATGCACTTTTAAGACAAGTAAATACTACGGGAGATACGAGCCGTTGAAAAAGGAATTTAAAAATTGTTTTTGGTCAAAATTTCAAAAACGGGTATGAGTTTAATTAAAATTCTGTAGGTGATGTTAAGTGTTACTGAGATCTTTAATGTGTAAAAAATTCAGCCATCAATCGTTCCTCTTTCATGAAAATAACAAGGGTGGCCATCCTCAAATTGCATAAAATTAGTTGGCCGTTAGGTTTTGTGAACATTTCATGTTATCTATTCGAGCAGTATATCGTAAGGAACAAAAATGTCATCTTGCTGCAAGCTCTTAGAATGCCCCATTTACAAGAAAAATGCACACAAATTTTGCTGTGACAATAACAAAACGCCTGGTATGTAGGCAACAAGTGCTACTTCCGTCAAGGAATTATTGGTTTGTACACATGAAGTGCTCTTAGGAAATGTAACCTGTGATACAGTTTTTTAAAAGTATAACGTTAAATCCAGCGAAACATGTCAAAAATATAGTTACGACTCGATAAATTTGGCAACACGTTTGGGTTGGCAGAATTTAAGTAAATTCTAATTTTTAATTTGCAGAAAATCCACAATTTTTTAAACATAATTACATCCCTTTTGTAAAATCTAAAATTTAAATAAGTTTTCATGTGTTTTATTTATTTGCTGAATGATAAAACCGAAGAGCTAAGAAAAGATGAATTTGCGACCACTGCTTGTTGTTTTTTGGATCACAGCTATCCGTTTATGTCATTCAGTTACATTAACAACTAAAAAATTTTAAAAACTACTGCAATTCTTTCAGATTGTGCCAAAAGGAATTTTATGTTTGTAAAATTCATGAAATTTTCGCTTCGTGAAAAATAACATTTTGTAAAAATGCTGCAAAACCAAATTTGCTACCAAATTTACCGTTTCGAGAGTAAGATTTTAAAAATGAATTTGGGTATATTTTTTCAATATGCTTTTAAAAGCTGCATCGCAGGTCGCATTTTTCTGAGAGCACGGCGTATAATTCCTTGGCGAAAGGAAAATTTTTTGCCTACGTACCAGGCGTTGTGTTATTGTCATAGCAATAGTTGTGTGCACTTTCTTGTAAACAATGTATTCTAGGGGCTTGCAACAAGGGGACCCTTTTGTTTCTTACGATGTTCTGTTTGAATAGACAGCATGAATTGTTCACAAAACCTGACGGCAAAGTAATGATATGTAATTTGAGCGTGGCTACCCCTATTATTTTCATGAAAGAAGAAAGTTCGAACTGTGAATGTTTTGCATGTTAAACACTTAACATCACCTACAGAATTATATTTTAACTGCTACCCTTTTTCAAAATATTGACCAAAAGCTACTTTTAAATTACATTTTTTTTTTTCGACGGCTCATATCTCCCGAAATATTTACTTGTATTATAAGTGTCCCATATGTCTGCTTATTTTTTCATGAGGAATCACCTCCCGGAGTTTAAACTCTTAATTTACTTACATCCTGTATAGACATACGTTTTACACATTTCATACTGGAATTAACATTTTTTAGCTTTCATAGTATTTGTATGATAGTATGTCAAAGTCCAAATTTGCATATTACGGCTTTATGCTGGATAGGAAAACCGGCTGACTTAGAGAAATGAAATAATCTACGCTGAAGAACAGAGTATTGGACTACGCCAAAAAATGTATAAAAACCGCATTTAAGGTAATATTTTATTTTAAAAAAATACTGAATTTAAATTTATAAATGTGAAATCTTCTTAAGTTAAAAAAAAAATACAAAATAAAATTCATTGTGGTTTTTATACAGGTCTTGGCGTGGCACTGTTCTTCATAGTGAATTTTTTAATTTCGGTTAGTCTGTTGGTTTTCCTTTCTAGTATAAAACCGTTTTATGCAAATTTGGACTTACATGCCGTTATACAAATACAATCAATTAATGCTAAACCATTTTCATTACAGTTAAAAATAGTCACAGTGTATGTCTACAATGTAAAAAATTCTAAACAATAAAAATTTAGCTGAACTTCCCCCCTATTTTTGCGATATAGGCTATATATATATATATATATATATTTATTTATTTATTTATTTATTTATTTATTTAACGAGAGCAAATAGCCTATCAAAAATCTGTTTTGCAGTTTTTTAAAACAAGAAATTATACGGTTTCGACTAAAAATACTATTTACTTTTACAGAATTTACAATTAACAGAATTCCTTTCATTACACAATTAGCTAAAGCCACGGTATTAACTTCCTTGAAAAAATCTGTCAACATGCAGAACAAATATTTTAAACAGAACTGCCAAATATATTTTTGATATCTGCTATATCGTTTAGGTGTAAAAATTAATATTTGTAAAGTATTATAAAGCAAAGTGAGCATGGTCTTGATGTTACTAAAGAGTTTGTAAGCAATTCAGGATATTGTAACTAATTGGACGCTCGAAACACTAAGGCCACTGCTTGATCGCCTCAAGCTGAAAAATGTTGCCCTACCTAGGCTGACCCCGTGACTTAGGGTGTCGCCTACCTGCGCGCTAGAGGCTCACAATTGATTAAGCTATATGGGCGACCTTGAAGCGCGCATCAAATGCCGCATCTCCGCAAAGAACCAATCACTGAACTAGCGTGCAAGATTCCCGCCGATCCATTTTACTCTATTACTTTAAGCGGTGATCATAAAATTTCATTGGCGGTAAATCTGTAGCAAAGTTAGGTGTATATTTCAACATGAGTTTAACATACATCCGGTTAGTACATGTTGAAGTAGGCCTACTGCTGTCTGGTCTATTTTGGGCTATGGGCTTAGAAACAGTGTTTTAATTAAATAGGTGTCTTAACAATGACATTCCTTCTTTGTCCAATGTATGTTTTCTTTCAGTACTTCGGCACACTGGGTACATGTGTAATAGTTTAGTAAAAAACGTATTCCCCGTACGTTACAAGACATTTGAAGCGTGTGGCAGGCAGCGCCCTTAATACCATGATCCATCATTTCTATTGCTCTAAAGATAATTATTTTTTAGTCCTAAACGAGAGCATGTATCGAAAAACGGTTGCACAGTTTTGTTTAAAACACTGCTTACTATGTTAACTAATTTTTTCAAGCCAAAATATCCTATGGTTTCAGCTAATTATGCTATTACGACAATTCTCATTAATGAACCAATTAGCCAAATCTATATAATATTTTGTCCAGAAAAAATTTAACTACATCTTAAAAACTGTTTTTAACAAAACTGAGCGACAATTCTTTGATATCTGCTCTGGTTAAGGAATACAAAAAATAACTATCGTATTTATGGGTCATGACCTTAAGGCGAAGCACTTTAAGTGAAGCTTAATGTTTTCGTAGTATTCTTGTTTTCCTATGGAACTTAAAACTATGATCTTGTAATGTTAGTCGTGGAAAGTATGGCGCAAAGTGCAACGTGCGTTTCTGAAGCAATACCGTTGTAAAGAAGGAACAGGTTGACGAGGCGCGTGGAGTTTAGTGTAATGAATCAGCTGGCGGTTGTGCAACGTTGATCTCGCCTTTCACCTGCAGCGGGTCGCCCGTCAAGGCCAGACTCCTCGGCGGCTGCACCAGCTGATCTCCGCCTGCCGGAGAAGGGAGGAGGGGGTGGCAGGCTAGTACTCCCCGAGCTGGACCAGGAGCGGTCCGTCCACACGTTTGTTGTTTTTACCCTCCTCTTGTTACATAAAACTTTAGTATCATTCGACAGCTATTTGGGCAATAACAGAGGGCCAGAGAATTATAGTGGTGTGGGTGAATTTGGTCAGCGCTTAATGGTGTTCAAGTGGTAAAAATTCATAATTTTATATTTGCTTGGCATAGTGTTAGTTTTATAGACATTACTTGTGACTACATTGTACACTTGTAGAAATTTTTTAGATCTCATAGTTTTCCCATAGCGACATGTCAAAGTCACAATTTGCAAGTTACAGGAACATAGATACAACGAAAACCAAGTGGCTTGCTCGAATGAAATAATTTACACTGAAATTAGATATAATGGGCACTGAGCTAAAATAAAAAAAAAAAAAAATGGAATTCCTTTGTACTATTTAAAAAAATTCTAAAATGACGAAAATTTACCTCATTTATGGCAATTTTTAAAAAAGACAAAACGACTTTGTTGAGTGTTTTTAAATCTTTTAGCACAGTGTCCATTATATCTAATTTCAGTGTAAATTATTTCATTCGAGCAAGCCACTTGGTTTTCGTCGTATCTATGTTCCTGTAACTTGCAAATTCTGACTTTAACGTGCCGCCATGGGAAAACTATGAGAGCTAAAATATTTCTACAATTGGAAAATATAGTCACAAGTAACGTCTATAAAACTAACACAATGTCAGGCAAATATAAAATTATGAATATTTGCCACGTGAACGCCCTTAACATCGAGATCTTTAGTGCCGGAGAGGTGTGAGTATGAAGGGGCGGGGGAAACGGGAGATCCTCGAGAAAACCCGCAGACCAGCGATCCGGCACGAATCCTACATGCGAAACTCCGGGGACCGACCTCGCCGGGAAACGAACCCGGATCGCCTGGGTGGGAGGTGAATGGTCCGACCATTCGGCCACCGCTGCCTCTAGCGGTGTAAATCACAAATATTTAGTAGTGTCGTTGCTATAGACATTATTCACATTTTTCAAAAGAATATTCTGTAGCAAATATTTCACTCTTAATTCAATTGTTTGCTGACCATTAGAATATTGCAAGAAAGTATAGAATTTTTCGTGTGATTATAAATAATTGTTCACGAGAAAACTATTTTAACTGACTTTGTAAATCTAAGCCCCTCAACTGTTAACTTGCATCCGGTAGTATGGATATTTCTATACAGCATATCTATTAGAACCAAATTAAGTATATAATATGTACAACATTTAAAGTTTTGAAAGTGTCAAATTTTACAGAGAGTATATTATTTTAATGGAAGTGATGGGCCGTGGGACACATTCCTTATATTCCTTGTATTGTGCTTATCCCGTAGGAGAGTTTAGTGCTGTAAGGCATACAAGATTTCAGATATTCTGGAAGCACTTATGTTTGCATGTAACAGCAAATGTCGTGTTTTGAGTTCTGTACATACCATGTTTCACGTAACTAGCATTTTTTACAATTCCTTTTTATGAGTTGCGCATGTATGTTTGATGCACCGTGAGTCAATAATTCTGGTTCTAAAATTACCCTGAGCTGTCCACTTCAATGTATGTAAAGTATATTTGGTATTTTATTGTAACTGACATCTAAATAACGCTCAACATTTTACTAAATGGGGCGGAATAGAATACAACAACTTGGCGATTACTGGAAATAAAACACTTCTCTATCTAATTTGCTGGAGTATGGTTTTAATATTCTTTAAAAAAATCAATTTTAGCATTACTAGTTCGTTTCAAGAAATTATGATATATTTAAACAAGCGAATTCTTCATGCATTAATCATTATATTATATGCATGTTTTATATTATCTATATCGGAATAAGGAAATGGTGTTTTTGTTTCTTGTAAGATAACCATGTACGTTTTTTTACATACAAACTATGAACCAGTTTCTTGTTTTTTTTTTTTTTTTTTTTTTTTTTAAGTAGTAATATATCAGAAGAGAAATGAGCACCTGCAAAAAGACAAGACAAAGATTCCGCTGACGAGACATCACAATGGTTGTTGGGACTACTCTTTCCTTTCGCTTGTCTTTTTGTTCTGTCGGCATTTCCAGCCTAGAATTTAATAGAAGTCGCAACCCTGTTTGCTTCGTGCTTTCTTTTCCTGCGTGTGTTACTTTCACTGTTGGCGATTTCCTTTGCCCACACTCGTGTTTGCTTTCTCCCCTTGCGTCGCCGTGTCGCGCGGTTCACTTCTTCCAGCGAGTTGGTGTCGTGCTCGAGTTCAGTGGGGCAGTGGAGGAAGGACTGGTTATTCTCTTTTTGTTACCCTTTCTTTCCTACACAGATCTCTTTTATTTGCATTAAGATTGCTGCCACGGTGTTTAGGAGAGCTAATGTTAAAATTAATTATTTCTCACAATGGATCAATTTTTAAACACCACTCTTGCAAACAGAAATTATTCTACGTGAACTTTATGGAAAAACACTGCCATAAGAGAAATTTTGTAATTTTTTTTTGTATTTAACATCTAAAATAAAATTTTGAAGTTTTTATTTTATATCAAATATTTTTGTAAAATAAAAACTTCAAAATTTTATTTTAGATGTTAAATACAAAAAAATTACAAAATTTCTCTTATGGCAGTGTTTTTCCATAAAGTTCACGTAGAATAATTTCTGTTTGCAAGAGTGGTGTTTAAAAATTGATCCATTGTGAGAAATAATTGATATATATATGTGTGTGTATGTATACACACACAGGATGTCCCATAAGTCCGTCTCATAGGGCAAATAGAAATTGGTGAAATATCGAATGTTTGAATAGTGTTGTAGTGTGTTGGCGTAAGACAACAGCAGTGTACTCACTTACATGTGTCATTAAAACATAGAATGATCAAATTGATGGTGGCAGTGTACTTTGCACATAAGTATGCGATGGTTCAAATTGCTTTGTACACGATGTAACATGGTCGGCGGGATGGAACGGCATGTAATAGTAATGTTGTTATTCACAATAATATTTTATTACGCTACAACACTATTCAAACATTCCATAGTTCACCAATTTCTATTTGCCCTATGAACCGGACTTATGGGACAACCTATGTATATAACGATATATGTGTGTGTTTGTATATATATGGGACACCCTGCATATTTATGTGTGTATATATTTCATAAGGGCACTGCCTACTTCCGTTAGTGGCTCAGAAGAGATGGAGCTCATAAGGGAAACCTTGAAGCGCACATCAAATGCCTCATCGCCTCAACGAGCCAAGTACAGAACTAGCGTACAAGATTCCCGCCGATCCATTTTTACTATGGGATTTAAATGCGGAGACGATATAATTTTCTTTGTGGAAAGTCTGTAGTAAAGTTCAGTGCACGTTTGTTTCTAAGTTTCACATACGTCCAGTTAGTATATTTTGAAGTACGGTAGTCTGAAAAGGCCGCATTTAGCCATGTCGGAGGGCTTAGAAATAGTTTTATTAATGAGCATGGATTCTTAACAATGACATCAAGTACTTGTCCGTAGTGTGTTTTCTTTTCGTACATTGGCATAACGGGCACACGTGGAATTGTTTCGTAAAAAAAACCTGTTTACGATCACACTGCAACGCATTTGAAACGTGAGGTAGGCGACCGCTTTAAGATTAATTTAAAAGAAATGTTAAATAAATGTGCATATTCAGAAAAAAGGAGTAAAGATTTTCTGCCTTATTAGGAGGCCGAAAGAATACCTTTGCAATGTGCCGTAACTCGACCGTTATGCTCCTGACAATGATAAAACAAAATACCTCAAGCATTACCAAACAGTAAAACATAAAATCTTAACTCCTTTTACAAATGCAAAAAGCCGCAATTCCATTGCACTTAAAAAATGGGAATTTAAATGTAGAGATAAGACTTTCTGTTTTAGTAAGAACAAACTTATACGGACTTTTGGTTAGTTATAAATAATATTTCTATATCAATTGAAAACTTTCGGGTACTTTCATAATTGAATATGATGTAATGATACCAATAGGGTGAAAAATAAAATTAAGTTTTTTTTCCCCAAAAAGTGGAGTTCGAGTCTTTTGTATTATGACGGCAGTATTGTAAAGATGACTTAATAGAAGAAGTTTTGATGAGCGACCGCTGACCGCAAATGTCTCACTGGTTGAGGTTTCCATATCGACCACGTGCAAATGCAAACAGGACAACATTAGACTGAAGATAATTGCTTGGGAGTTATGATAAATTATACAATCTATGTTGGTTTTCTCAGGGAAATTTTGTTCCTCCTGTCATTGCTCTCCGTCTTCTTCTAGCTTACACGTCATCTCACTTCACCTATTCTCAGGTTGGTCTACGAGTGGCCCTGTAAAGGCTGTCGGTCCGATCAAGCGCCAGTTTTCTCTTTTATTGAACATCTTGACGGTTTCCATTAAACAAATACGTAAACAACATATTTCTTGAGAGAAAGAGAGAGAGAGAGAGAGAGAGAGAGAGGAACGTGAAGGCCAGTATGTCGGTGAGCGGCGGCAGTGTACTAGTTAAAACCACGGTCGTAGAAGAACAGGTCTGGACACTCGCCTATCTAACAATGTATTTTGCTTGACCCCCTTGTTGTTTGGCTGTAGTTCGTCAAGTTACCGAGAATGTCGTCCTTTTTGGCGCTGTTTTCCGGGCGGTCGGACTCAAACTCCGTCCACTATTTTCCATTGTTAAATTTATAAAGTAAATAAAGATTGCTGGAGCCTTTTCTTGAATATGTGAGCAAAGGAAGTATTTCATAAATTGATAAAAAATACGTTTTGATAAATTGTTTACCTTAACGGAAAGGAAGTGGGCGGAGTTTAGTCCGACCGCCCTAACATCAGCGCCAATAAAACACAATATTCTCGGTAACTTGGTGAACTACAGCCAAACAAGGAGGTCAGGTTTCCAGGCGAGTGTCCAGACCTGTTCTTCTACGGCCGTGGTTAAAACTAAACATGAACGTGATTCTGGGAAATGTCGTCACGTTACTGCAACCACATCGCGGTCCAGCCGAAGAATGTAACTTTTTCTGACGCCAGCTTGGTCCGTGAAACAAAGGCTTCAGTCTGGCAGAGAACGGAAGTAAAAGTCTAAGCTAAGGATCAACTCTTGCCCCGAGCAGAGAGCTTTGATCTTGTATTGAGTTTGTGTAGCGTGAAAATGGCTTAGTTCCCTTTCACACGATCAAATTTTGCTTCAACAAATTACTGAATGCCTTGAATTTCGTCAAAAAGTTTTCCATTGGAAAATGTTTGGAATTTTCTTGAAATAAAATATTTAAGAACAGAGAAGTGGTATTTCTGACGTTATTGATTCAAATATTTTTTTTTAGATCTGTATGCAAATTAAAATATATTAAAATTAAATACACGAATTATTTATTTTAAACAATGCATACAAAACAATAGGGAATGTTTAATTGACTTGACCAAGTATTTTTGTTTGTGCAGTATATATAGACAATTGTATAATGACTACATTATTTATTTTGCCGATAATTTGTTTACGAATTGTATGATAGCTTTTTAAGTGTTCACTTCAAAGTTTATTGAATCCAATTTCTTGAGTCGATGTGCAATTCAATATGTTAAATTTAAATATTTAACTCGATAAATATTTGATTGTGTAAAAGGACCTTTAGTATGGCCACGTCGTATTAAGTTACTTTGAGATGTAGCCAACCTGTTTCAGGTAGGTTTCCCTTAATAAATTTAAAACCTAATAATAATTTCAACTTTGACCTTCTAATACTACTATTGCTCTACGTTAACTACATTTGCTAACTTCCCTTAAGAATTCTAAAGTTTTTCGTACTTGTAAAATCAACGGTAAAATCGCAAATTTGACATTATATTTAATATAAATTATGGAATCCAGAAACTGTTATATCAGGAAAATATATTTAATTTAATGTATAACACGTAAGCAGTTTTTGGTAAAAATACAAAACTAATTTTTTTTTCTTTCCAGCAACTCATAAGGTTTTTTTTTTTTTTTTTTTTTTCGTAGAATAATAATTTACTTATTTTCTAGAAACAAAGGTAGGCTGATGTTCTGTGTTCCTTTGTTGCTGCCGAAGAAGTATTCCTAGTCATGGTTGGGTTAAGTACGATCCTGTCTTTATAGGCTCTATTGGCGATTCATAATTACCCAGGGCGTATCAAACAACAGGTGTTTCAGTCGCAAGAACAGTCAAAGCAAAACGTTAGTAGTTATATGGACTCACATGGTAAATCTACCTATAGTTTTTGGCAACATTGCCGTTGAATATTATGTTAAGGCTCGGTTTCAGTCGCCATATTGAATTGTATTATTTTTCGGTTTTTTTGGAATTATGATAAAAAATGTTAAATATGCAACTATACCACAAATTCCGTTTACTTTGTGCTACCGTACAGACATTGCGAATTAGCTGTTGACTTATAATTACGCCGCAATCTGTGTGACAAATTTGTTTATATTCATAATTTGCCCGACTGATTGCGACCTGACTTTACATTACTAGCTCAATTACCATACTTATATTGTAGCGCAAAGTAAATATAATTAGCTGTATAGTCGCCGATTTAACGTTTTTCTTTTCAGAGTTTCATAAAACCGAAAAATATTAAAATTCAATATGGCGACTGAAACAGAACCTTAAGAGACCGGAATAATTCTCGGGTTAACCGACCTGTACGATATCCTCCAAGAATATTTTTTCTGAAGCAAACAACAGCTGTTCATTGCTGATTTCTGGCACAGTGATACCACATCATTCGGCCTAAATTTAGTTACGTCTATTATTATTGGCTCAATGACCTACAGGTGGCTTCATATCACGGTCCAGTTGCGAATGTGACGTGAACATACAGTTATCGAATTCTAGCTTATGGCCAAAGGAAAACGCGAATTTTTCAGTTCTCTAACCATGTTACCTAATCTTCCAAAACGAAAATGTGAACATTAGGGAGATTTTTTATTTTCCTGCATTGCTTCTGGCATCCTTGAGGCTTAATAAACGTACAAAAATTTACATGTTTAAATATAGCGTCAGTGATTTTTAACGAAATGATGTTTGTGAGACGTAGGTTTCAATAGCAAAATAATGTAAATTTTTGATAGTTTATGTTGAAACTGTTGGTTCCGTCCATTAATTTTTTATTTGTCATCAGGTCGGATTTTACAGATAAACCATCCGTCAGAAACGAGTGTACACAACAAACCCGCCCAGTCAACAGATTAGTGCTATAATTTTTGGGTCTATTAGAAGCATGATTTTTAGATTTCTTGAAATGGCAATAGCCAACGGCACTCTAAACTCTCCAAACATTTTATGTCATACACATATGAATGCAGCCTATTTAAGAAGCCACCTTAAAAAATTACATCCACTTCCAATGCAAGCCTTTTTTTATTATAATTATTTTATTTTACCTGTTATATTGTTTGACTTTTAAATTTTACTTTATCTTACAGTAACATATTCTCATTTCGTTTACTTATGCAACACGTTGTATTTTAAGTAATTTTTTAATGGCGGAATAATACATTTGCGACATAAACACATCAAAGTTCTCACGCGGATATTCACATATCATCACCAAAATATGTGCATTTTTCAAAGACACCGTGTTAATCGTACAGCTAAAACTTGAGCTAGAGATGTCAAGATTCATGAGTTTGTTGCGGAGAGATTTTTGCACAATTTCGTTTTAAGGGCGCCGTCTACCCGCGCGTGAGAGGCTGAGAAGTGACGGAGCTGTAAGGTCGACCTTGAAGCACGCATCAAATGCCGCGTCGCCTCAACGAGCCAAGCGCTGAACTAGCGTGCAAGCTTCCCGCCGAACTGTTTTTACTACGGGACATTAAGCGGTGACCATATAATTTTATATTACGCGACGAAAGGGAAAGAGTCGCTCTATAGGTCTATAATATTCAGAATATCGTGAAAATGATTACTCTTACATACAAATCAGCGTCAAAAGTCCCGATTCGATCACTTTCACACTAAAAAAAAAAAAAATCCTCGTTAGGCACGATAACAGTTAATGGCAAAATTATATACCTGTACTAAGATCCTTAAATGCTTTTCGTAGCCTAACCACGTGACAACATGTTGAATGGTTTTCGAATGAAATCAGGTTTGTTAAAGGTCTGCGCGCCTCTTCACGATTCTAGTAGACGGTGCCCTTAATGGCTTACGTGCATATTGTCAGCTCTGATTCATGGTTAGTGGCAACGAGTCTTTGTTCAGAGTGGTCTTTCCTTTGATTACAACCAGAATAATGTTATTGTGACACGTCTGCAATTTGCCAGCGGAGACCCAAGACAAGTGAGAATTAAATCAACCAATTACTGACCACGAAGAAGAGATGGAGGTGCACAAAAGGCATTGAAGCAAAATGGTGCAAAAATCTTTTCACAACCAACGCGGCGCTCTAAGAATCTCGCATATCTCCACCAAATAGTTTTAATATATCGAATAGGGTGTGAACCCGAGGTCAGCCATCACACCCTCAGATTTCCAAGCTGTTAGCTCGTAAGCGTCCACTGTTAACAGACGAGTAACGTAATGAATCATCGCAGAAGTGCAAAAGGTGAGGGGGAAAGATTCCCTTAAGAAAACCCGCCGGCCAATGACAACTTACTCCACGTTTCCCACATGCGAATTTGAGGAAGGCTTGCCCGGGAAATCGTTACATAAACGTGAATAAATAATGAAAATTGTGGATACCTGAGACCTTAATGTGTACACGCCAATTCAGGTTTATGACAAGGGACGAGTTCCCTGAACGAAACAGCCGCTGCTCGCCTAGTAAAGAAGAGTATCCGCTTCTGTAAGGAAAAAAGTCAGTAGGCCGCAGCACGTCTCGCAGTTACTTGTGTACTCGCGCGTCGAAGTCTCCGCCTGGGGCACTGCCTTGAATACCGAGAACCTAGCAGGACGCACCGCTCCGCTTGCGACGGTAGCTCATGCCAAGAATTACAAATGTGCGGGCGTCAAGTGATGGGAAACTCTATTACTAGATGCTTGTTTTCAGGTCATCTGCCTTAGCTTAAGTTCGTTCTTTTCCACGAAGTTATCCCTAGTCGTTGGTTTTACCTCGCGAAGTTATGTATGAAAAGGTGTCCATTGTGAGCGACCTTTGGTGGGTCTCTGCACCCTGCATGTTAAATTTTCCATTTACAAATCAGAATATTTTTGTGGTGATTACTGAAATAATATAGCGCTTAATTAGTACACAAATGCTTTCAGTATTTGACGCAAATGTTAACATACGCAATACCTGATGACTTTGAGAAGAGGAAAATATATGTCTAAAATAAAATATGAGTGACTGTGCCATCAATATTGGTCAGATGTTATGGATTTATGAGTTTATAGCAAGGTTATTTATTTTACTAGGGCGCGATAATGATACATTTTAATAAGTTTTCTAAACAACCTAACAATACAAAACCCAGTCCAACTCGGCATGTGATCCCCTGCTTTTAGTCTAGTGACAAAAAAGACTTTTACTATGTACTCGGCATTCATATATGGTTATCAACCCGAACTATCATAAGATTTATCTTTCCGTTATAATATAAACGTAGCGATTTAACGACAACTTTCAGTGGTGACATCCGTTCGTGGTTTGTGTGTTTGAGCGAACGATGTCGTGTAACTTAATGTTCTGGCGAAGAATATGCATACACCCTTATTGACTGGATTCAAAACTACCTTCAGTTGCAGTAGAAATCAAAGTTAGTTGTTATGTGATAAATATTTTTTTTTTCCAATGAGTTAATTTATTTATCACGCTCCCACAGATGTACAACAACTGTTTCGAATAGTGTACTGTAAAACAAAATACGCATGAGTCTTTTCGGAGTTATTAGTGCTAATAAAGCTAAAATATTCGTTATATTAAACTCAAATCGCGTTATATGTTAGTGCTTCGTTTTATCAGAACAGCCAAGTGTATTTAAATGAGTAAACTTAAATGTTTAAAGTAACACTTTACGAAAACCTGCGACAAACGATGCTCTTTTAAACATAGGTATATGTTATATCTTGCTTCCCTTACTTTAAAAAATACGTATCAAAATATTCACACTGGGTACGTCACTTCAGTCGAGGCATCAATGTTTTACTTTCTGAAGAAGAACGCAATTTAATGCATTTATTTGGCAAATCCAGATCATGCACAAATTATTCCGATAAAATCATTCAAGTTTGTAATCTTTACGTAATATTGTTTTTTTCACTTAGCATACATCTAATTGTGTTCTAAGTAATTGTTTAACAGCTATAATAAATTAATAATTGACCAAACACGTCTAATACGATTCCAAATACAAGGAAGAAAAAGTTCGTAAGCGAAAGAGAGGAAGTAAAGGGGCACCGTCTACAGCTAATTTTATCGTCATATTTTAATTTTTGTACCAGATACTTTTTTCTTATTTTAGACATAAATTTTGACTAAAATTTTGCTCGTATAAAATTTTTTTATCTAAAATTTTTTGGCGTAGCCTAATGGTTCGTAAATGTCAAAATTTGCATGTTGCGGTTTTATGTACGGCATGTCAAACTGAAAACAATTCACAGTGAATATCGATGTTGTAGGCTACCATATATATAATCATTTAATAAAATATTTTTGTATTAAGAAAATTGTTTATATTTTTAATTTTTTTGTTTCAAATTTCAGCGTTTTTATTTAAGTACAAAAAAAATTTTTTTTTTGTTTTGTTTTTGTATTGGATTACTTGTAGCCAGCAACATTTTTATTCACTGTGAATTTTTTCAGTTTGGTATGCCAGTTGAATTTACTGTCGTACTTAAATCCGTAACATGCAAATGTTGACATTTACTAGCCATTGCGCAAATAAATACGAGAGAAAAATTTTTCGTAAGAGCGAAATTTAGTCACAATTTATACCCAAAATAAGAAAAAAAAGTTACAAAACGACGATGGAAATTGCTGTATTAACGGAATTATTATCTTCCGACTTGCTCCGTCATTTTAACAGAAAACGTAATTAGATGTAATTTAACTTAACTATATCATTGATCTTTCTCCATAGACATTTCGGCTAGCGTTCGACTTAGAACGTAAATTTGAGAGTTGCTAATAAGGAAGATGTTTTGCCTTACGCGGTGGATGAATCCCGGTGCGAGAGACTTATCCCATTTCCTGTAGACTCATTATTATAGTGGCGGAAATTAGCTTCTCCGGAACGAAACAGTCCGCAACGCTTTTTGGAATGCCTTCGCCGTTATTAATGCTGCCGTAGGAAGTGAAAGTTAAAACTGCCAAATTAACAGGAGATGCTCAAGGAATGTTAATTACAAGAGACAAGTCAGGAAGAAGAAGAATGTTTATCAGTAAACGGTTGTTGGATAATTCTACCGAATTCTTCAAAATTGCAGTTTGTCATCTTGTCAGTTCGGTTCGGAATGAAATGAACCTGACGAAAAAAAGTTAGGTGTTTGTAGTGTAAATTCATCATGTTTTCTTGAACTCAGCACTAATTACTCTCCACACAGTGGTTTGGAAGGTGGACGTAGTTCCTGCAGGCATACTTTGTTTCCTAGGTTACTTTAGTCTGTTCACGGTAGAGTTATCACTGTTAAAGTCATGGTTATTTATTTACTTATTAACACGATGTCAAAACATATAGATGGATTGCAAGGACAGGTAGAATTTTTCCCTGTGCCAAACTCATTTTCTTTCTAACCTGCGTAGTAGAATTAACTATGGGCCTTTATTACGACCTCCGGATAAAGTTCTGGATAAAACTTATCCAACAAAATGTCCAGAAAAGTATATTACGACCTTCTGATGTCTCTTATCTGCAGCGACTGGAAAAATTCGCGTGTTCACTGACGTGTAGGCTAGACTCCAAGAATATATGTGTATTCAAGCAGACATCAGCTGTTCATTAAAAGCTCGCTGACATAGTGATATGGACCTTCATTGAGTAAAATTTATATTATTGACTCAGCGACTTACACGATATGTCAAATAAGTCAAGGGCCAATTACGAAAATGACACGAACTTCAGTTGCTGCAATTCTAGCTTGTTCGTAAAAGAAAACGCGAATTTTTCAGGTCTCTACTGATCTGAGAGACTAGGCCTATCCACTGAATAAGGTATCAGCTACTTGTATCTGCTGAAGTACATTTGATGATAAACAACAATGGCGTAATATAGATTTGATATTCATGAAGTTGAGGTTAGGAGTCCAGAAACGGAGAAACGTAACGGCATCGTGTTAGAAATTAATGTACTATTAAAGCCTATGCTCGACTACCATGCGCCTTGTCCCGTGTCCCCTTGTCCTCGCTGGTATCGTGAAAATATCGTTGCCACAATCGATTTCCGGAGTTGTCCCAACTGCTAAGTTCAGGAAACCGCCACCAGATAGCAGTAAATGCTTCGTACCATATTTCGATTCTAATTTGTTTTAGTTTATTATATTTGTTTTTATCATAGAAAAGAGATGTATATATATGGTTTTTATGGAGAGTATTACGTGACCAATAAATTTATTTATAATCACTCACTCAGTCTTAATTTTTGTGTTTGTTTACAAATTGCAAGCTGATTCATGACGTCAAATTCTTCTTCTTTACACAAGTGCTGGGACAGACGACATGATGGGACAACCGAGGACAAGAATTCACCGAAGACAGGGACAGGGGACATGCGAGGACTGGCGAGGACAAACACCATGACGTCACCTGATCACATGGACCAATCAGTACTTCGAATATGAGCGTGGACAGGGGACCGAGGTCATCCGAGGACCGAGGACAATCGAGGACACTGCAATTGTAGCACAGGCTTACTTCAGCGATAAGTCACATCTTTTGTACTCGGGAATTTGTTAAAAAATTTTAAGTAAAGAGTTTTATTTAATTACGCCTTCTACACAATTGCGTAAAGATTCAAATCATGGCAATGTACGATAAATGTGAAAATCCTCATATACGTATGCTTGTGCTTAAACTGTTTATGTAATTTAATTTACGATTGCCAATTCCATGTAAAATAATGTTTACGCTGAGATTAACAATCTTAATGCAAGATGTATATTTAGTAATTTATAAACAATACCGTCTTAACAATTAAATATGATTCTTACTACAAAAATGATTCTATAACTTTACATTGTTGTAATCTCTGTATATAAAATGACGTGCCCTACTCATTCATTCCCTCATCAACGCACAGCCCAAAACCGTTAGACTTAGAAACGTGAAATTTTCAGCATAGCTTCCCCTTACGGCGTAGGTACCCACTAGTGAAGGATTTTTCGAAAATCGAAAATTAAAGGGGTGAAAATTGGCAAAACGTGTCTTCGCGAAATTCGCGATAATTCTCTAACCGGGTGATGTATAGTTATTTTTTTCTTTACTTCAAAACGTTGCCTAAGCTAATATATATTTAATAATGTTTAGTTTTTTTTTAATTCGGAAATTATGGGGTGAAAAGTCGTTAAATGTATTTTCAATAAATCATGTATTTCCCTTAAATAACTTAAGATATCGTGATGATCTTTGCATCAGAATGGTTCTCTCGTAGATGTCTAAAAAGTAGTTTTAGGATTTTTCAAAATTCGCCTTGAAAGCCGGTAAAAAAATTAAACGTGTTTTCAATTAATCATCCGTGTCTCCTGAACTATTTGAGATATCGAGGTGGTTTTTGCTTTAAAATTAAGCTTACGTAAATACCTTAAAAGAAATTTCAGGGTACATGCTCTTTTCTTTAAAGTTTGCGTACATAAATATATACAAACCAATTTAAGGTAATTCGCAAATTAAAGATATGCGGAGAATATAGTGACACCATCATTTAGTACGTAATTAGAAGTTAGTTGCTCTTTTCTATAGTACACGCGGGCGAAGCCGCAACGGGACAGCTAGTTTCTCTTATATTTCGTTCTATCGTGCGGCTTTTATTTTACTACTTTCAACTAAAAATCATTCAGTTAGCTACGTTTTCACTACAAAAAATAACTAAGAACCTCTGAATATCTAGCTGATAGCTAGAGGTACGTCAATTTCGCGGATTCATCTGGCAGCAGCCTAGACTTGTCAGTCCTATACACCCACTGGCCACAATCGATTATCTATTGGCTTATAACCGTACAAGCAGGTAGTAAGCGATAGCACTTCGCATTATTTCCTTATTTACTACTGGCTTGTAGTAGTCAAACGCGTTTTGTAACAGCCGCCAACAAGTCACAGATATGACAGTGAAGTATACATAATTGGCGTTCAACCTGGCCTGGAATGTATCTGCGAAATTTACGTACCTCTGCTGATAGCCATCAGGTTACTTTTCAAAGGTCGTAATACACGATGGCTGACAATAAGCAGCTGATAGAGTGATAGCCTATCCAGCAGATAGTAATAAGCCAGTTTTATCAGGAGGTGGTATTACAGGCCCTTAGTGTATGCAACTGATCTTATGACACTACAAATTGCAATGGCCCGTCACAATAACTCTAGTTATATGTTTTTACTAGCTGCAAGAGCGACAGTTTGGCAGGCGACCGGATCAAACCACGTTCCACCGTCTTGTACGCCTGTAAGTAAAAATAGTTAAATGGGGAAATTGAGTGAAGTTGTATTACCAGATGTACGGAAGGACGCAGCGCAGCGTATGTGATGTTCCCCACAGGAAATGTCCGAGTAAAATGTTGAAAAGTAATTGATGTGACAAAAAAAAGAACGATGCTCGTCTTGTAAACATTGTTTACTCACTGTTTGTTTTCTGTTGGCTGTAGGGCAGTAACTTCGCTAGGGGCCGCGGTTACCGCAGTGGCAAGAACATCCTCCTTTCTAGGCGATCCACGTTCGATTCTCTGCGGGGTCGGATTCGTCGCAAGTGGAGGGTTTTCTCGGGGCACTCCCTTTTCCTCTGCTTGCGTGCCGTCGCTTCCCTACTATACGGATTCAATGCATGGCATATTTCAGAGAATGGCAGACACTTACTAGCTCCCAGTCACACAGTCCGCCATCGGGATGTGATACCATGTCATCGGGTAACCTCCTCGTAAGGTTCTATTAGTACAGCGGTTACAAACTTTCAGGAGAG
>PNEQ01032707.1:27461-73464 GCA_003012365.1 Medauroidea extradentata
AAAAAAAAAAAAAAAAAAAAAAAAAAAAAAAAAAAAAAAAAAAAAAAAAAAAAAAAAACAAGAATAACGAACACAAAGAGACATCAATCGTTATTACCAGCCAAAGACTTTCCAGCATTTTCGCTGTATTAGGATTAATTAACATATTTTTTATCCTCTTGTTCGTGTCCTTGCTTGTATTTTGTGTCGCAGGAAAGCGTTTCCAACCATGCATTTCCCATCGACTGTGTGTACTCACTCTCTCTCCCGAAAGTTTTTAACCGCTGTACTGATACATCCTGTGTATGTAACTTCTTTATCGCCTTTTTTTTAGCAGCTACTGGTTACTTCTGTACTTTATAATTGTGTAAAGCTGTTTAGTCGCGATAGTGGCTGGCATCACACCCTCTAGGAGCAGGTCCCTGGAGGCCCGCCCTGGCCTCGTTGTACGCCAGCCCCACTGACCTCCATATTACCTTGGTTCGCAGTAGCAACCGTCATCTCCCCGAGGTCAGCGCCTGCACTACTGACCACCACTGCACACACGATGCTTCGATGCATTATATAGGATGAACGCTTTCTTGCTACACAGAACACAATAATGACAGGACACGAACAAGAGGAGAAAATATGTTTATTAAACCTAATACATCAAAAATGCTGGGAAGTCTTTGGTTGGTGATGTCTCGTTATGTTATTTTTTTCTTAGTTTTTGCTGTATTAAGAATAATACACAAGTTTTCTCCTCTTGTTCAGGTCCTTTCTTTCTAATGTTTCGTGTCGTCACTACCGCGCCAGGAAAGCGTTTCCGACAATCGTCTGGGTGTACTCTATCCCCCCTGACAGTTTGCAACCATTGTACCGACACATCATGTAACATCCTCTATATATCCTTCTGGGAGCCGACTAAATATCGCTTTTTATGGATGCAACGAAAAATTTACACTTGCGTATCGGTTGGTTGCGCTGTCATTGGAACTAATTACTCACGTACACGCAATAGAAGACCCGTTTATCTTGCTCTGCACTTTTCGTTGCGCTGCGTCGGTGTAAATAGTAGGTTGTGATATTTTATCGGGGACCTGGGTGGACGTATTTTGCGTGTTCGTGTCCGAGAAGTGTAGAGAGCTAAGGGTGACACAGTATGATCATCACGCACGATCGTAGTCTCTAGGCGCAACTCACTCAACTTCTCAGTGATAACTCGTCTCTATATGTGATATTCAGTGGTGACCCATATTTTATGATGAAATATTTGAGATAAAGGGTGCAGTACCCGTTTATACCGCCTGTGCCGAGTATTTCAAGAAAATAAAACAAAATCAATATAGTTATGAAATGGAATATAAGCAACGAAAATATTCCACCATCGGTAATGTTTAGCTCTTTCTTGACGCCTACGCTATGTAATTTTTTTAAACAGAAAACTTACACTCAATGTTGCAGAAGTAGCGAACTTCCCAACATGTGCTGTTCGTTGTTAAAAGAACGTATCCGGGCGAGATATATATTTTCGTCAGCGCTCAAAATCACGGTCTCTAGCGCTGGTGAGGGGTGACATGTGGTGAGTATGGAGTAGAGCCGGAATGAGATGGCTGGGGAAGCGGGAGATCCCTGAGAAAACCCACCGACCAGTGGCATTGTCCAGCACGATTTCCACCGGAAGTCGAACCCGGATATCGACTTGGTGGGAGCCGGATGATCTAACCATTTTTTAAATGAAAATATTTGGTGAAGTGGTAAGGCTTCCGCCTTTCCATTGCGTCAAACACTTCCTCCCTTTAACGTGACTAATTTTAGTAACCCCGAGTAACTTTCGTGAAAAATTGTTTATACGGACAATTTTTGAGACCATTTGGACTAACACAAATTCACACCCAGCCATATCTTGGGAATCGAACTCAGAACCCCTCGCACTACCCTTCGGCCCCAACGTATCCGGGTTTGGTATATTGTTCTGTAGTTTGTTCGTAGTTAAATGCACAGATATCAAAATTTGTTAAGAGCACTGCCTACCTCGGATCTCTGGCGCAAGCAAGGATGGGGATTTACATGTACGATTATATTAGATATGACTCGGTATTTGTCGAACCTGCATATTTGCCACCCGTGACATTTTTGTTCATATCAATGCGATCCACACCGCTGTAGGTTTTTAAAAGCTGTTTTGTTTTTTTCGTTACCCTAAAAATTGTCAGCAAATATGTATCTTCATTCTTAAAATCGCTCGAAAACAAACCTATAAATGTTTTCCTTCAATTTATATTCCTTTATATATTCTCATCGCCTCAATAATGAAAATAGTTTCTATCCTTAAGCGATATCATGAAAGATGACTGAACACCGTGGTGCATGGAAAACACGAAAACAATTAAATTGTGCTAGGTGCCAGGAAGCGTGACCGCTGTGTCAAACTGCTTGACATTACAAGCACCGACAACAAAACTGGTAACAGCAACTTCAAGAGGCATTTTGTAAGGATTTTAAGGTATTTACACACACGTTTAGAACACTCACTAAAGAACACTTTTTTTATGTCTCATTACTAGGGCCACGATTTTGTAGCGTAAAGATTTTTGCCCCATTTTGTTTCAGTGTCTCACGTGCACATCGGCAGTTCTGTTTCAAGGTTATTGGCAGCGTGTCTTTGTTCAGACACGTTTCTCATTTGACTGCACCAATCAGAATAAGATTATTGTGAGTCTGTACGTCTGTGATTTGCCAAGGCAAGTGAGAGTAAAATCATCCAACCACAGACGATGTAGCAGATCTGCAGGTGTGCACATGACGCACTGAAACCAAACGTTGCAAAAATCTTTGCGCCATAAAATCGGGGCTCTACTCATTACATTCAAATGATGGTGATAATGAAAACAAAATATGAATTTAATGACTTAAGGTGCTTATATTACTTATTTGACATATGAGAAGCTGCTTAAAAGTGAAACAATGTTCTGTTACGAAAGTTTTAATTTTTATGACAAAAATAGTTATTTTACATTCTTCCCAGGAAAATAATTTCAATTTCGATTTCAAACCTCAAGTCATCACTAGTATCAATCTTGTTAATCAACATAACGAAAAACTTATTAAAATGAACACTTTCCTTTACTTTGTTGCTGTAAAAAATAGTTCTTGAACGCTTAATTCAAACTAATACATTTTTAAACAAGTGAAATACACATCGTACAGCTTTAAAAGTGTTAAGAAATAACTTTTGCATTGTATCACAGCGTTAGAAATAAAGCATGTAGCATGAATCAGTCTCTTTAAGAGTGTGTGGTAGATAAATAAACGTTGAAAACATTAATTGATTTCTACGATTTTTTCGAAGCCAATATGGATAAAACAGTAAATTACAATCCTAGATAATGGTATTTTCCAACTTTATGAATAAATATTTATCCAAAATTACCCATTCGTTTCGCGTGATTTCTTGCGCCGCAGTTAATAGCACAATGTTCCGGCGTCAGAGATTGTGCCTCAGAAGTTCGTAATACTGGAAACCATTTTGTTTTAAACGTTGGCTAAAACTATTGTCTAGGATTGCCATTGTTTCATTTTCGCATTTGGCTTCAAGAAACCTGCAGTTATAGATTATTGCTTTTAGCGTTGAATTATGTACCACGTTCTCTTAAGGTCCGCGTGTAATGTCATAGTCTTCCTGGCCGTTCCGTTGTTACTTGCCGTTACGTGGTGAGTTGTGATATAGGTACGTAAGTCCTGCACAGCATAACGTCAGTAGATTTTGACATTCCTGAGGGCGTTTACTGTTCATATGTTGTACATGTTTGACAGAATCAATATCGACATTTTCGGCTCTAAAAAATCATCTGATACTTCAATTCCATAATAATACAATTATAATGAATTGATAATAATGATAATAATAGCATTTGGGGAGGATGCTCGAGGACAGGGCATCACAGCCATCACACTCTCGACTTGGCGTATGTAGGCTTCTACCGAATCATGTGGGATGACTTAAAATGAAGTTATGCAATGAATGCGGACAGCCTATGGCAGCGTCCCACGTGTGAAAAATTGGGGTCCAACCCCGCCTGGTATCGAACCCGGAATGTCATGGTAGGTGGTAGGTTGTCTGATTGCTATCCCACAGCGGCGTTAACGCATGTACGCTGCGTTTTGCCTTGAATTGTTAGACATAAGCAGGTCAGGTAAGTGGGCTTTACATCTTGACAACGAGGTCACTTGACACAGTGACAGAAACTGGGAGAGGAGTCGTCCATGAACTTTGCTAAGGACCTATCTTAGCAGTCGCCTGGGACGATTTCGGGAACCCACGGAAATCTAAAATCAGGGTGGCCGTTGCCGGAAGGGGCTAGGGTGGTTGAGGGGTCAGACATCTCGTCTCCCACCAAGGTGATCCGGGTTCGATTCCCGGCAATGTCGGCCCCCTGGATTTTCGCATGTGGGAATCGTGCCGGACGATGCTGCTGGTCAGCGGGTTTCCTCGGGAACCTCCTGTTTTCCCCACCGCTTCATTCCGGCGCTGCTCCATACATCGCGTCACCCGTCACCAGCGCTAAAGACCTGGATGTGAAGTGCTGATTGAAATCTCTTCACTCTTCCATAGCCGTGAATCGAGCTTCGGTCCTTCCGAGTACGATATTTATGTTAAGTCAGTTAGTGCACACATCCGTAAGTAACTTGATATGACTATTGTATACTTTATCGGATCGTACTTATTGTGCAGAAACACAAAATTGTGCAACAAAAATGTGAGGCTCGGTCATCGTAGACGAGGGTGTTATTGCCGGATGGCACGAACACTTTCCTTCTGATGAAATTTACGGGAATTATTTCCTTGATGGATACAGACGTTAAGTCGTCTGGCGCTGTGTAATTCAGGGTACGTTTGACGCATGCCACGGACAGCTTGAATGTTGGTCACGCCTCGTCGTTAGTCGGGCCGGGGTTCGTTACGCACCGTTACGCGCGGGCTTAATGGTTCCATCGGGCATTAACGTGAACCTCGGTGGTCGTAAATCGTGGCCTCCACCTTCTCTTCTCGACGGCGGTTCCGGGAGAGCCGTATGCAACAGGCGCTAATTACGTGCTGGATCAATAGTTGTAGGAACAGGTTTAGTTAGGGTGGTGAGTGCTGGGTGATATAACTCCTCCCTGCTGGGTGTGGAGATACTGGTATATCTAGCCTAGTCTGCCGTCATACCACATGCTCTCATAGTCACTCTCTCTACCTCTGCTCTCACCATTCATTAAGACAGTCATTTTACACCTCAGTCAGCCATCAACAGACTTCACATAAGATGCAGGACATATGGGTTTCTTCTATAGTTTATATTCATGACTTGCGTAACAACTCCTTTCAAATAAATATTTATTAATTTTTAGGTTGAGGAACTACGGTATCCATAGTTTCACAACCCAAAATCATGAAATATTAATATGAAAAGTGTTGCTTCGCTAGAGAACATTATGAGAAAAAACCGGAGAAGAAACACACAATTCTTGCAGCTTTTGTGTTAAGGCCTACATGCATATGAAGATATGTGTATGTGTATGATAAATGGGTTAAATCGTCTTTTCAGGGAGTGTTTTAGCCGTCAAATGTTTCACACAGAAACAACAACGTTATCTATTCGCACACGTTATCCATTATCTGTTCGAAAAAAAATTGTAGGGACGATAGGGCGTCAAGTTCAGGCAAGTCGTCGACAGGAGAGTATTTGCGCGTAGAGAAAGTGACAGTCCTTACGTCCTCGAGTTTCCAGGTTTTGCTCGCCTATATTAGCTGCACACAGGTGGGACCCTTGAACAACATACATGCAGTCAACAAGTCACTTTATTTTGCATCCCCAGATAACAAGTTTGCTATCTATCATCATATCGTCTCAGCGTTATTATTAGTAAAGTTTAGTGTGCTCCAGATTTAGACCGCTTCCTAACTTTAGAGTGTGCTCACTCTCACCGTACACTCTCCCTCTCGTCCACTCTATTCGAATTCGGATGTCCACTCTTGCACTATGCACTCGGCACACTGCGTTATATCGGCGGGAATGGAAAAAATTACAAATACTTTTTGCTATAAAGTAGTTAATGTAGATATGTCTTAAAAATAACTAAATGCAAAACATTGAATGACTTCACTGCTGATGAAGTTACACAATGTACCGATAGCAATAAGGACATTAAAAATGCTTACAAACAATGTATGTTATAAAATTTATCATTGTATCTGTAATCAGTATTTTTTCTGTATATTACATGTTTTCGAATATCAATTTATTTAATTTATTTTATTTTTTTTTTTTTTACATAATTGCACAATGTTTACGTAAAGTTTTTTTTTATCTTTGTCGCATTTGTGACTGTACAGTTTAAATTCTAGGTCATGAAAATAAACGAAATGAGAAATCGAAATGTTATACTAATTCAAATGCATTTAATGCAGGTTGCTGTTCTTATCTGCTTTGGTGTATTTTTAGAATACTAGAATGTATAGTTAAAATACTGATTAATGAGTAAAAATAATTCTCAGCAAAGCACAAACTAGTTGGGTCAACTTTAAAACAATATGGCAGCCGCAGAGGGTGCTAGAGTGAGCAGCGAGTGAACATCGTCGCTCACTCTCCCTTTCGCCCACTCTCCCTCAAATTTGGACAGCAGGATATATATATATATATATATATATATATATATATATATATATATATATATATATATATATATATATATATATATACACACACTCTGACGTCAAAAGGGCGCTAGAGAGCACTCTCTCTGCCAGTTTGAACACATCATTAGTCATCTAGTTACATTATTTCTAGGGTGCATTGTTACTGTGAGTTACTGACATTTTTCTGACTCTCGCTGTTGGTTGTGCCGGCGTGAGCAAGTCAATCACGTCATTCTAATCTTGACTTACTGAAAAAAAATCTTCCTGAAGATTTTTGTAGGAATCCTCATTCTGTTAAAACAGTTAAAACAATATTGTGTGATTGCCAGTAACCTTTAGCAAATAGCGAACCTACTTACTTCTCAAGAATTGTTTCGTATACAGAATATATTGTTTCTTGTACATAACATTTTGTTTCTCGTGCAAAATATATTGTTTCTTGTACAGAAGAGAATGTTCTTTCTTAAGAACTGACTGTTTACTCTACAGAACAGATTGTATATTCTTTGCAGGTTGAATTTTTTATATTCACAGTAGATTGTTTTGCTTGTAGAAGGAATTGTTTTCTGTACTGAACATTGTTTCGTATACGTAACAGATTGTTTTGTGTACATAATTAACACTTTCTTATACAGGACATTTACTTTCTTGCACTACAAATCAGATGGTTTCTTATACAGAACCAAATGTGTTCCTTCTACAACGATTAGTTTTGTCTGCCAAACGGACCTTTTTTTTTTTTTTTTTTTTTTTTTTTTTTTTTTTTTTTTTTTTTTTTTTTTTTTTTTTTTTTTTTTTTTTTTTTTTTTTTTTTCCTCGTGAGGCTGCGAGTTCTAGAAATCACTGAGTTCTTTTCCTACGTACTTCGCTGTTCTGTGCAGAATGGTCTCGTTTATCACAGATGAAGGGCACTTACGACGGAAAGAGGAAATAGTACAATTATGAGCGATATTCACGGCGGCTAGATCATAGGTACAGCAGTTAGCGATAAAAAAATCTTTTCGTTCTATTCTGAGGTTGTTTGTAATGGGCCGGGATACGTCACAACACTTCTCTTTAGCACCCGACCACGAAATTTGTATCTGGCCACGCACAGTTCTCTGGAAGACGGCGCGTATCAACAGTTTATGTTTATTTTATCTGCGTTTCGACCGCGCGTGTTTATCTTAATGGTAATATACCGCGATCCCCACTGAGCTTCCGCTCCTCCCCACCATACACCGTAGCAACTCGTCCTCCGCAGCGCACGTACAGGAAGGCGAGCTGGCCAAGCATACTGAGACCCGTAGAACAGTATAGGCGGTTGAGGATAAAGTCAGCACTCTAAAAAGCCCTGCTAAAGTTATAATTTCAGCTAATTCGTATCTTTTCTCGCGTAACGGCAAACGACGAGACTTGTCTAACCTCTCCGGGCACGTCACTTGATGTTTGCGCGTGTAAGATAAATTGTGCAGTCAGTATGAATCGATACAGTTTAAGAAATAAAAGTTTATTAATTATACAAAATACAATTATGTCGATTTCGGGTGATTTTGTTCCAGTATTGTATTTAAATAGGAAAATACACGGAACTACGTTGCGTAATTTCGCAGCCAACCATACAAATAGTAAGGCAACTATAGTTAATGTTGTATTATATATGCAGCAACGGGTAGTGACGTTTTTCAAAGGTTATGTTAATGTGGCCTTGTTTTGTTCCTCTAGATGAGAGGATAGCTCCCTCAAAATATCGCCATACATTTTTGCAACATGCTGTATACTTACGCAAAATGGTGAGGTCGTTGGTATCTTCATGTACTTGGTCGGATCTCTGGATACGGAACCTTGGTATAGGCGGTTCGCCATAAAGTGAGCACTTTTGAGAACCACTATACCTAGAAAAATACTTAAAAAATAATGTTTATTATGGCCTCCGATATTAAGGGGTATGGAAAGGTAGAATATCAAGTGTACGATTGGAATACTAAATCGTCAATGAAATCTGAACTACTCATCAAAATTCGATGAGATTTTTTTGCCGAGTAGATATTTTATCAGCGGACGTTTATTTATATACCACTATGCGGTAGTATGCTTTACTTTCGAGTGTAAAATTATAAACAGTTTTTTATAAGAAATAAGCATTGAAATCACAAAATCTACAAAAATGGAAAAAACTAATTTTTAAAGTTTGTAATATGACAATATCTAGGCCTATATAATAACTAAATTTCAAATATACTTGTGTTTTCATTTGAAAATAATTTTAACATGCGTAAACCTCTCGTGCAGAGATATTCGGATAGTAATTTTTTTTTTCAAATCAATACGCGAGTATTTTTGAAATTCAGTTATCATAGAGGTCTAGATAATATCATATTAAAAATTATAACATTGACAGTTTTCAATTTTTTTTTTTTTTAGTTTTTTGTGGTTTCAAGCCTTTATTTTTCTAAAAACAGTTTTTAATTTTTGCTCGAAAGTAAAGTATACTACCGCATAGTGCTATATTAATAAACGTCCGTCAATAAAAAAATCACTCGGCAAAAAATCTCGTAAAATTTTAATGAGTAGTTCAGATTTTATTGGGGATTGAGTAGGCCGCTCGACATCGTACCTTTCATACCTCTTAACGTTTAATTACTGTACAGTCTATACACTTCCAGTGTTACCTAAGGGGCTTTGTTTTTATAAATAATTGGCAGTAAGCTACAAAATATCAGAAAGGAAAAAAAAACGTAATTGTGTTTCATTAGTGCTCTGTTTATCCTGAATCATCTATATACTGCTTGCTGTGGGACATTCACTATTTGTCGTCTGCAACTGATGATTTGCGCGTAGTTTCACAGTGAAGTCTTTGTCTACTGCAATTCGTAAGACAGACATTCACACTTGTAAATTTAATTTTAAATGGTATTTGGTAAAATAATTGGAAACGACGAGGAGTTAAATTTAAATTCTGTGCACAATATTTAGTGTTACTGAGATCTACAACCCATCAAGAAGCCGCTCTTTAGAACTCTCCCCTTCATGAAAATAACACTCTCTCATTGAGTGGAACGTCTGTGGGAAACATTTCACGTTAATTTTCTGAGCAGTACAAACCAAGAAACATGAAAGGTCTTCTTTTTAAAAATAGTTAGAATTCACCGTTTACAATAAATAAATTATAAAAATTATCTGATCCTGCAGTAGCGTCGTTAGCACACGAATTTCTGTGGTTTTTTAAAGAAATTCATACGTGAAACATAGCAATGATGGTGTGTGATAGGCATGCCAGTGTATGGAGTTACTTGAAAGTAAGTTTGTTGAGGTTTACTTGGTTGAAATATGTGACATGGTTCTAAAGAACTGTAGCACGGGATGTGTTTTTCAAAGTGCAAAATGCATTTTCAAGCATGCTGTGTTCGCACACAACTCATTACATACATTGCGGGTGTAGCAGTTTTTGCCTACATGCCAGGTATTGTATTGTTGGCACAGAGACACTAGAATGCGTTTTATAGCAAATGGTACATTCTAGTAACTTGTAAAAATAAGACCTTTTATGTTATTGCTTAGGATGTACTGCTCAGAAAAGCAACATGAAATGTTCACCAAACCCAACGCCACAAAAGTTCTAGTCAATAAGAGGGTGACCACCCCTGTTATTTTCATGAAGGGAGTTTAAAAGAGCAATTTCTGGATTTGATCAAATGTCTCTATAACACTTATCATTGTGCACATAATTGAAAGTTAACACCTTGTTGTTTCCAATTATTTGCCAAAATACAATTTCAAAATTAATTTTTCAAGAGTGATTGTCTCCCTTACAGATTGCGCTATAGGCAAAAATTGCATAGTGTAAATAGCCTATACATCATTTTTGATAAGGAATCATCTCCAAAAGCTTTTAACATAAGCTAAAGAACAGTCTGTATATTGAGTTTCGTAGTAGTAGGAAACACACTAATTCTGGGATCACTGATATATTTTTATTTGTCAATAACCTCGTTTACAAAGTCTGTGCTGTAATAAATTAAAAACTATACATAAAACCTAATTGCTGAACATATTAGCGTATTTAGTCCATTCATGGTAAACTTAGCACTTTTGAATTAAACATTGTGTAACATTTCACACATTAATGCTCAGTTATTTGCTTCCAGTAAAGTTAGGGGAGAATTAGGTAAGTAATTTTATGTTGTAATGTCTTATTTACTAAGCGTGCGGTAACGAAATTAGAGGTACTTCAAGTGCTCACCACTTTACCTGAATGGACTACATTATTTGAAAAAGATTATTCCTACAAAAAAATATTTTTTCTTTATTTGTTTTCTTATTTATTGTTATTATTAATTATCTGTAGAAGCGTAGCTTAATAATATTTTTAAAATTAAATTGAGGCTATGTTTTGTGAAGTTTATGTTGTGCTGAACTTAATCACAGAAGATTTTATAAATAATTTGAAAGTGTAAAATTGTCAATTTTTCTGTTTAAATTCTGCAAGAAAATATTTCTACAGTTTTGTATGGTTTCCTCCATTACGTTAGTCTTCCATTGCGGGCAGTTTCTATACCATGCCAACGCCAAATGTAGTAGTGATTGACGAACTTTAAAGATATTCTTTATAAATGTTTATCTGCTCAAATTCGGTGAATTTTTTATTCATATTATTGGCAGGTTTCGAAAAAATATATATGTTTAATTAACTAGGGTGATCAGGTGAGATACTATAATGACAGTGAATACGAGTTTTTTTTTTCATTAATTTTTTTTTTTTTTGTGTTGCGTACTTGTGTCGGACATTCTTACTGCTATTGCAGCTTGTAAGTGTAACATTCAGGTTTCTCTCCTGGTATTTAAATGCATTGTTTTGTGGTGTGTATAGGGCTCCAACATGTACCTATGTTAACTGTTTCTTTTTAAATCTGTTCACTTAAAACAATTTCTAAAAAAGAAAATCGCTATTTGAACCAGCTATATAATTAGCATATTTTAGGAATGAGAAATGTTTAAATAACCCCATTTCGCAACTTGGAACCCCAAAATTTCCCGGGGGAGGACCCCAGGACCCCCGTTTTCATTTGGGGATGAGTGTTCCTCAACAATTAAATAAACTTCAATTCCCCCTACAAAATATGAGCTTGCGACGCCCATGGTCTTGATTGCAGGTATATAGAGGGAGAGTGGAGAGCGACATGACTTGTCGCGTCGCCTGCGCGCGGCTAAGCGTTGTCTTGTTGCAGTATGAACAGAATTCTTCTTCTTCCCTGCTAGATTTGTGTCCACATATTGCTGTGACACCGAATGGGGGGAAGTATTGCGAAATATTAGCAGGATTCTTATCTCGCACATACCGTATGTAACTCAGTCCGACTGGGGTTCAGTAGCGTTTATCGACGTCATCGGTGGCTGTATGTCTTCGGCAGTGCTGTTTACCACCAGTGTTGCCAGATGTTCCGGAATTCTTCTACTACAGACAAAGACTTTCTCATCTTGAAATAAAAACTACTGAAAAACATATATGAGAATGCTGTGATATCAGATTTTGGTAGTGTAACGTAATTAACTGGATAATATAATTTTTCCTGTACGTTTTACTGTGATTTTGTTTCCTTTTATCCATTATCTGGCAACAGTGTTTGCCACGTACTTATGCGGAAGCACCGTAGTGTCCTTCTATAGTCGCGGCTGTGTACATTGCTACCACCATAGTCACATTTACAACTTAATTTACTTATTTTGAATGAGAAATGTTGACATAGTAAAAATAATGTACTTATTAAGTTGGAGTTGCTGCTGGTGGTGGGAAATATTGAGATTTTGAAATTCTTCGTGTTAAAATATACTTACAAGTTTTAATTAGAAGAGCATGCTAGTGTTGACTTCGGTGGCTATTAATCTAGAGGTAAAGCCAAAAAATAGTACGCCTTTAACTGTAATTGATTTTTAATATTCCGTTATACATGCAGCAAAATATAATTCTAGTTTGCGGTTGGCTTTGTTTGTGTCTACATCTGTGGCTGGAAATGTTTCGCATATTTGGCAACAGTGGTTGTGTATGTATTCATGTATATCGGAGCCTCCTCGGTTACAAGGAACGGTAGTGTTCCCGTGCCATCGAGGCGCTTCCTGGGGCCGCCGGCTGATATGTTGTTCAACCCGAATGGAGAGTTTTTTTTTTGTTACGACCTGCTACAGAAAGCTCAAACTATTCTTACTCTTGACTGGCCTGCTCGCGGCTCGGCTTCTGTGTTGCTGCTTTTCTTTTACTGGCACAGTCTTCTCTAAGGCGTGTCTCAGAGAGTAGTACTATCTGTAAAACAACTCTGCCTACCGCAACTAACTTGCAGACGGTGAGTTCAAATGAACAATCAGTAGAGCCCGCGATTTTTGGTGAAAAAAATTCTGCAACAGTTTGTTTCAGTGCCTCACGTGCACATCAGCAGCTGTGCTTCATGGTTATTGGCAGAATGTAGGCGTGGCTCATTTGACTCTGCCAACAAGAACAAGGTCACTGCGACACCACACGTCTGTAATTTGCGGGAGAGTTAAAAACAGCCAATCACTGACCACGAAGCAGAGCTGCAGGTGTGCACACAAGGCATTGAAACAAATTGTTGCAGAATTCTTTTCACAAAAAATCGTGGGCTCAAACAATCAGTATTCAATTAAAGTAATTCTAATTTACTCATTTTAACGAAAATGTGTTCTACGTAAAACAGCGCCTGGAAATATTGCGATAAAAAATATATATTTTTTTTAAAACATGATTTTTTTAAATAATAGTTGTTATATTACTCAAGTGTTGAAAAAAATTTGTAAGTCTCTCATGTTGCAGAATTCTTACAGAAGTGCCATGTAAGGATATTCACATTTAGAGTTATTACCTGACAGCAAGCTGGACTTCAAGTATTATGCGTGCTTACATGATTGCTGTTGTTGGTCGGCATTCTGTGTGGCATAACTTGCAGTACCTTTTCAACCAGTTATTATAACATCAGCTATAAAACGCCCACTATGATATACCTAATGTAGGCACGCAAATGTGCTAAAGCTGGGAGCTAATCTCGTTGCTAAGTGTGTTCGGGAGAGTATAGGCCAATGAATTCTAGTCTGTCGTCAAATAAAGGAAAATGTGCACGTCTTTAATAATGTAGAATACGTTTTGTTCGAAAGTGCTCTTTTGAAAATTAATCCATTGAAGTATATAAAATATACACAAAATCAATAAAATGTTGACATTATTAACGGAATTAATAATTTTTTTAAAATTATTAGTTGACATCAGATTAAAAATATAACCTGTTAAACATACATACATGGGTATACCATACCGGTATATAAAATACACTCAAAATTTATACAAATATATCGTTATTAGCGGAACCCTTAAATAATTACTTCGAAGTTCATTGATTAATTTTCGAGAAAATAGAGCACGCGCGAATCCTTATTTAATAATTTATTTCAAGTAAAGGACTTGTCGATATTTATTAAGATTTCTTTGTGTTTTTGTCAAATGAAGGCATTCATGCTTGATTTTTGTTTTGTTTGCAGGTAAGTGCAGTGCCTTTCGGAATTTAGGTCAGTGGTGGAGGCCGGAAGGTGTGTTGTAAGTAACACTTAAGTATGCTTTATACTTTTTCACAGCTCTCTAACTTGCTCAATTATTTATTGACTAAACTAATTATTATACGTTTCGAATCTACCACGAGACTGCGTTTACGTAGTCATAACAGGTGATACTTATGTTTGCTTTTTGAGGACAAAGGCTGTAAGTTAATCTATATTTTTAAAAATGGGTGGAGGGGGAAGGGGCCATGTTACAGATATTCCCGTATTTTGGTTACAAACTTCTCACGCAGTTTGTAACGGATTACTTTAAAAAAAATTAAGGCTGTGTGCAGCCATATTATGTGCAAATCTGTAGTGATCGATTTGCAAATTTGTGAATATATTATTTGTCAAAAAACTTAGTTCATTTTATTTTGATATATTTTATGGCAAAACATGTATTGATTTTGTTGTTGAATTAAAAATCTGTGTGTCTACAAAAATTGTGTACTATTATATATATATATATATATATATATATATATATATATATATATATATATATATATATGTGTGTGTGTGTGTGTGTGTGTGCGTGTGTGTGCGTGTGTGTGTGTTTTTTTTGTCTGTCTATGTTTTGTGTGTGTTAAGAATCATGTTCCAAGTAACTGTGAAATTCGGGTACATCACTCTAATTTTCGCTTCGTAGCATTAAAAAGGGACTGCGTATTATTAATAGGTTAAAGACTGCTACTGCCTGAAGTTATGTGCGTATCAAGCTCAGAAACGAACTATAAAAGTGACAGTGATGCTCGCCACTACACCACATTTGCTGAACTACTGTCTATTCGCGTTCAAGTGAGAGCGTGCGAAGCAAGTGCACGTGATCGAAGGTAAAGTTTGTCAATGGAAACACGCGGTGTTCACGTGATTGCAGCTTGTAATCAGGGGTGTCCGGAATGCTCGCTACGTGTAGTGGCAGACAGGTACTGAGCGTAGAATACCGTGCACGAATTGGTGGTATTTAGGCGAGTATGAACACGTTAATTTTAAAACGTAGTTCGACAGAAATCTGGAAGTTCGAGGGCCTTTATTAACATCAATAGTTGGCAGTTCATTTCGAAAGAAAAACGCATGACCGTTCTCCGTATTGCATTCTTGTCGAACCCCTCAAAACTTGGCAAAAGCTTCCGTCGTTGTATTTTCTTTTTTTGGGTGACTTGAATAAGTGGAGGCTGTTACATATTTAGAAATATTGATAATTCTCGACATTGATATTTTCGGTGTTTGGTGCATAACGATTCTCGATAATTTCTACGATGCTGATCGATGTAATTAAGTAATAGACGTTCATTAACATTATCAGTCAAATCATCGGTACTGTGCATCTGACAGTGTTATGGAACCCGTAAAATATAGTTTTAAATACATTCATTCCACATTAATGTTTTTTACGTCATACTTTTTACAAAACCGTCACATAAAATATATAGACACTAACCATTTTATAGACATTATGCGAAGTTTATATGTAACTGATATCATTCATGTTGCACGTGTTGTAGATATAATTACTATACCGAACATGCTGTGTATGTATCACGATCTACGATAGATAAGTGAATAAACAGTACATAACAGCCCTAGTTGGGCGTACATGTGTTTACTTACGTTCGACTGTAACAGTGAAACACATTTACAGATGACGTTTCTGTCTGATTAAAACAATATCAGAAAACGATAGGAACACTCGCTTGACCAGTCACCAAATTAACTCTCGTCACACTGCAGCAGCGCGCGCTGGTTAGTAGCTTGTACACCCCTTACCGCTTATACTAGTATCACGCACTCTTGTTTACAAACTACAACTATCACATCTCGGCGAATGAACTATAGTATGTAAGTTTTCCGCTGAACCTTTATTACTACGCCGCAGTTGGCGCAGTAGTTAGAGCACTCGCCTTCCACCAAGGCATTCCGGTTTCGATTCCCGGCGGAGTCGGTTCAAGAATTTTCGTATGTGCCGGACGATGCCGCTGGTCGGTGGGATTTTTCGGGAACCGCCCGTTTACCCCGCCCCTTCATTCTGATGCTGCTCCATACTCACCTCTCACCAGCGCTAACACTCTTCAATTACTTTATTACCACAGTTCCGTGTCACTAAGAATTTTTCCTAATTTTTTCCTTATTAAAGATCTGGGATGATTAATTAACGTAATATTTCAATGCGGATTTAACCAATGACCATTTCATTACGTACATGGTGTACGAAACAGCGAAATTATGTAATAATTAAGATAGTATGACATTTGAGATAACAATTATCTCTCATAATATAATAAATACTTAATAACTCATAGCAAGATATATTCTAATAATACGCTTCTACTCGTAAAATTTAATGTTTCTGTAAAGAAACATTGGTGATAATTCGTAATTCATTACGAAAATGAAAAATTTCTACATAAAGAGGTTCATGGCTTCCTAGTCTAGCGGTGGCCATACAATTTTATGTATATAACTACCAGTGTTTCGCGTACATTCGTATTTAGCATACGTGAGCCTGTAAATACTTTTTTTAGCCATGCTTGAGTAAGCTTTCTTTTCGCACAATAGCACAGTGGGTCCATACATGTAGGAAAGTTTCGTTTAAAAAAAAAAGGTAAAATATTGTTTTCCATCCTAATAAAACTCATTTTAAGCATATAGCAGCAGTTCCCTTAAATAAAGGTATTTTAAAACTGTATTAGAGTATAATAGTTTATTTTATTTTTAATTATTCCCATACAATTTTTATATCAGAATAATTTGGATGGCGGAGAAGAAGATGGTATGTTAATGTGTTCCGTGACCTACACTGTTCCATTGGACCCATCCTTGACATTGACGTGAACCATACGCTCGAGTACCGGAAGGTGCCGTTGGTTGGCGGATTTTCTCGGGGATTTCCCATTTCCCGCGCCTCTTCATTCTGGCACTGTGCCATACTCGTTTAGTATCACCTTTGGCTAGCGCTGAAAACCTCGTTGGCAAGCTCTTCGTTTCAAACGAGTTATACATACGTAAGAAACTGACTACGCGAACTTATTGTTGAGTTTTGCTTTGTACACCTTGGATTTAAAATAGGAGGGAGAGAGAGAGAGAGATAGATAGATAGAGAGAGAGAGCGTGTATCCCGCGCAAACTGCGTTACTTCGATGGAACCTCGAGTGACGTATTAGCTCCACTCTTCCGTCGTCTTCCTGGAGTATTTTCTCGTGTTTGAGGGTCAAATGCAAAAAGGAGTGATAAGAGATAAATTAGCACGCGCATCAAGTGTCTCCAGCGAAAATCCCACCGTGATAATTTAATCCGAACAGACGTGTTCGATCATGCGGGAGCGTGTCTGACTCGCATTTGTGACGCGTTAGCTTCGCATCCGCCTTGAAGTCGGGGAAAAGAGGGACATCGGAGCGGTTCTTTCCAGAGTGATTTTGTTCCTTGTTCCAGGAGAGTGATGATGATTCTTCAGGGCCCCGCCTACCTTCGTGATTGAACCATTGAAAAACACGCCCCCCCCCCCCCCTAAGTTGCCAAACTACTACTCATGCTGCGTATTCACTTACTGACGAGTACACGCGGTTTCAGAGGAGTCGGTGAGAGATTTTGGTCAGCGCTCAACATCGAGGTCTTTAGCGCTGGTGAGGGGGTGCCATGAAGTGAGTATGGAGCAGCGCCGGAATGAAAGGACGGAGGAAACTGGAGATCCCCGCGAAAACCCGCCGACCAGCGGCATCGTTCGGCACGATTCCAACATGCAAAAATCCGGGGACTGACCCCGCTGGGAGTAGAACCCGGATCGCGTTTCAGAGGAGAGTTGTTGAGAACTTTTAAAATCCTTTTGCGAGTTGAAAACGCTGTTTCCGAGTCCTCCAATTGAGGTTAAAAACTTATTTTCTCGTTTGGTTATCGCGCAATTTAGTACCTATATTGGTACGAATCTCCTAGGCGAAGAATCCTACAGTAAGTGTCGGAGATGATTTGACGACAGTAAAATGGCAGGATCACGGGCCACCGCTCAGAGTGGCCCCCAAGATGGGCTGTATTTGTGTGAGGCACAAAATCGGTGGATTTCTAAGTGTGACGCTGACTGGCGTATCTATTGCAGTATCACCTCTATGCGCAAGCCACTCAACTAGCATGCAGTACTTTACTATTATTTTTTCCTATAGGACTTCGTTGTTACCATAACATTGTATTTTTGGGAAGTATGGTTTAAAGCCGAACGTTACTCCGTGTGTTTTTGAATCCGACTGGTATTTTCCCAGAAACGTCAATCTGTAAACGCCGGTATTTAGCCAATTTGAAAGGCGCGAAACCATTGTTTCTAATAAGCGCACGAGTGTTCTAAACTAGCAGGGACATATTTTGAAGTGTGATGACGTGGGTATGCGAATCAAGTCCTCTCTTCGCTTGTACGCTCTGAGCATTGAACTGATGTGCAGTCGTTTCTGAACGCGGCTCGCAGCCAAGGATATCGGGGGATATATTTCCAAGATGTTTGTTTAAAACATGCCGAGACGTAGTTCGCGAGCCAGACAGGCGAATGCGTGTGTGTGGCTATGAAAATAAATGAAATGTTTATGGTTCAGCGTTACTCGGTATGTTAGCCGTGTCCCGCCAAGAAGGAGCTTACTTTATGTATCTTCCGCGAGAAATATTTCAACGTGACGTCACCTCACATTCAACTGTTCCGTAACGAGCTGGTCGGCCGCCCCTGTAAAGAGTCTAGGGGGCCTCGGTGGCCAAACAGTCGACGAGTTCGCCTCTCACCAAGGCAATCCGGGTTTGATTCCCGGCAGGGTCGGTCCTCGAATTTTCGCACGTGGGAATCGTGCTGGACGATGCCGTTGGCCGCCAGGTTTTCTAGAGGGTTCGTCGTTTCCCCCGCCCCTTCATTCCAGCGCCACTCCATGCTCATCTCATGTTACCCCTCTCCAGCGCTAAAGACCTCAAAGCTAAGCGCAGACCAAAATATCTCACACATACGGAAGAGTCTAGCGGGAGGAGTACATACGTCCAAACTGTAATGCACAGCCGCGAGTAGTTCAAATGCTGCAAAAGCGCCACGTATTATGTTTATAATAGTTTCCTAACCTAACAAAACCGGCATTTGAATCACAGCGTACCAGTTTTCTTTTCATATTTTAGTCTAATCTAAACTAATCTTAGCTAATTTAAACTAACGTAAACTGATTGTCTCAGGGGAAGTGGAATGTTCACACGGGCATGCGCAGGGAGCCTTTTGAGACGAAGTTGTATTTCTCTCACTAGACTACTAGACTCTTTTGCCCTGTTTGCGAGCAAACACTCCAGTATTAGGCTCGGCCTATAGTTGCAGTTTTCCCAAGTTGCGGCATGGGACAAGAAGACTTTTTTCGTAATTGACTCTCTCACGCAGCTAAAAATGAATTTTAAAAAGTGAGAAAACACTATCTGTCCTGCTGCAAATAATGGAATGCCTCTTTGCTGATTGTAATAGCAGTGAATTACATTATCTGTAGAACAACATTGCAACTTTAAAAAAATTGATTTGTTAGGTTAAAACATTTGCATTTTGTTGGTTACAGCGTTGCTCGTGAGAATAAATTTTTGTAGCAATCTTCTACTGTTTGTAATAATTTTTAGTACGTTCTTAATAACATGTTTAAGTAATGGTTCAAACTAAAGTGTCCTTCCACGTCTTATCGACGTGGGTATCACCGGCGCTGCCTGTCCCGGAGCCGTGGCCGTGCTGAGAGAAGGGATAGAGATTTGCATGCAGATTTATTTTCGGCGGTGTTCAGTCATATTTCATGACAACTCTTCAGGGCAAAACATATTTTCTGCACGAAGAAGAGGAGAATAGTTCTAGAAATACGTGTGTGTACAGGGTGTCCCGGGAGGAAAAGGCAATCTTCTGAGAGGTGATAGTACTAGTCATTGTTATCAAAAAAGTTAATATGAACATGTAGTCGATATGAGACGATTGTCGAGTTAGCCTTAGTTGAATTTTAACATTGATAAGTTCAAATTACTGCTTCAAGGAGGAACATAATTGCAAATACGGTAGTAACAGTAATTTTAGAGATTAACAATGTTTACATTCAATTAGGGCTATCTTGACAACCGTTCCATATTGACCCCATGTTCTCATGAACTTTTTTGATCACAATGACAAGTACCTACTATCACATACTATAATATTACCCTTTCCTCCCGGGACATCCTATAGGTGTATGTGTGTATAAATGTGTTTTCGGGTGTTTTTTTTCAATAAAATGTTTTTTCACAGTTTTGTGGGTTTTAAAAACGAGCATAAAAACCCTGTAACAACATGAGCCGCACCGAGGTGAACACATTTAATTTGTTTCTGGTGTCATATGAGTTACGTTACGTGCTGTTCCGCGGTTCTACCGACGTACTTAGGGGGCGTGTCCCTCAGAAACGGAATATTGAGGCTAAAATATCGTATATAGGTTAATTGATTACGCGGTTCCATTAAGGGCGTTCGCGTGGCAAAAATTCATAATTTTTTTTATTTGCATGACATAGTGTTTGTTTTATAGATGTTACTTGTTACTACGTTTTCCACTTGTAAAAACTGTTTAGCTCTCATAGTCTTCCCATAGCGACATGTCGAAGTCAGAATGTATTAGTTACGAGAACATAGGGTTAAGAAAATCCAAGTGACTCACTCGAATGAAATAATTTACGCTGAAATAAAGTATTATGGACAATATGCTAAACATATTTAAGAACACACAATGAAATACCTTTGTACTTGAAAAATAATTAAAAAATGATGACAATTTACTTCATTTACTGCGATTTAAAAAAAGTCAAAATGACTGTTGTGTGTTTTTAAATATTTTAGCATATAGCTCATAATATCTCATTTTAGAATACTATTTCATTCGCGTAAGTCACTTGGTTTTTCCTAATCCTATGTTCACATAAATTGCAAATTCTGACTTCAACGTGTCGCTATAGGAAACTATGAAAGCTAAAAAATGTTTACACGTGGAAAAAGTAGTCACAAGTAGCGTGTGTAAATCGAAGACTACATATGTCATGCAAATATAAAATTATGAATTTTTGCCACGCGAACAACCTTCAAGTTACAGCAGGGACAAATGTGAAAGAAAACACTACGTAGACCTGGGAGTTCCTTTATTAAATGTGTTTACAAGAATGTGTGTTGGCTTACACCAGCTATTCGTAATGTGCACCGTCCATCCGTATGCAGGCTGCAACTAATTGCATCATGAAATGTTGCCAGTGGATGCGAGATAACTCAGCGCCTAACTGATCGGCGGACACGGCGCTCACATGCTGCATCTAGGCACGTGTATCTGGTCCAGGTTCGCCGTACACCTGATTCTCCAGGTATATTCACACTAAGAAGTTCAGCGGGGACACTTTATCAACTGCGTGTGTATGTACGTTACCTTTCCTGCAGGGGCGTCATTTGGGGTCACAAGGGGGGGGGGGGAGTGGCAAATGCCCCTCCTGGATTTAGCATTTTATGCGTATAAATATATTTTTTGTATTTTAAATTTAAATAATGCTAACTTAAGCACATAAAACTGAAGTTTTATTATTAAAGTATCTAATTTATACATGCTTAATTAATAAAAAAGATGCAACAAAGTCACTGTCGCCGGAAAACCAAAATCTTGCCCCCCCCCCTCCCACTCCCTAGAAAAACCCTGTCGTCACAGCAAAGGGCAGGTTTCTCCAATAAATTACAGGCTGTTCACTATGAACTGAGTACTCTGCAACACTTGTAATAACCAAAAAATCAATTTAATTGGGGTCGAATATGTAAAGTTTTGAGAGAAGTGAAACATTTTAATTGGTTTTTAGTTACATTATAGTTTTCATATTGATAATAATAAAAATTAATTCAACATGGCTGAAAGAAAAATCTAAGCAGTGTTCAATTTATCATGAATCGTCTATACTCTTTGATCCCTGTACGTTTGTTCATGTAACTCGTTAATGGAGCTACATAATGTTTTTTTTTTTTATTGCCAGTGTTCTGAGGACTACGTCCGTCGAACATCGTGTATGTAGGTACGACAGGTGCTGAACCCTATGTAAATTAACTTAACATGTGAAGCCCTATCCTCTCTCTCTCTCTCTCTCTCTCTCGCCAGGTCTCTGGGGTAGGCAACCCCCTTAAAATGTTGAGAACAGAAACTATCCCCACCAGCTGCAACACATTCCAGGCGCATTTAGGAAGGCCCCTTGGCAGCGAACAGCCCGTAAGCTATGAAACTTTAAGCATTTATAGTCTCGTAAAGAAGAGACACTGTCTCATTTGTCCGCCTACCTAACGACCAGCTGCACCGATGCTGATGTCACTCCACATCAAATATCCGCCACGCGTCCTATCAACGCATATTTGTGCCGAGAACACGAGTATTACTATCTCAGTATCTTACCAAAAGTCCGTAAACTACTCTTTCCCTCCTAGACTTTCTTTAAACCACTTGCTGTATATGTGAAATACGATTACTGTGTTTATTTCTTAACATTGTGACAACATAACTTTATTTTAACGAAATGAACTCAGTCCCTTATTACAGACATTAATTGCAAATCTTGGAACGTATGCAAACACCGCAATTAATACTAATATCTATACTTTAAACTGGAATAAGTCAGTATTCACTAATTACCAGTGGTAATTAACGACTTTACGTTTTTTTAGCAGTTTCAACCAACTAAATCAGTGCAAAAACTATTGGTAGGCTAATCAGTTAATATTGACTGATTCACTTTTGTGGTGGCGGTGTCTGCAGATTTAATCGGAATCATTTGCTGTTTACTTATTACCTGTGGTTTTATCACAGATTTAATTTGTTGAAACTGTTTAGTTGGTATTCAGCGAAAGTTCGATGATCCGGATTTATAGTCCTCCATACCTGCGCTTTAAAACAGTTGCAGCAAGTTACAACTATTATTTTTATGACGAAACTGTTCAACGCGCATTATATTTGTATATCTACGAAAATAATGTCGCTATATTTTTAAAATTTCGGCACGTTTGTTGGAAACAATATTTTCGGGCCCCTCAAAATGGCTAAGAATGGCTTTTCCAGACCGGTGTATCTGGAAAAATAACAACCGGATTCGAAAAACACAACTATATAGAAACAAGCGTTAGACATTGAACTACGCTGCCCACAAATAAAATACTGTGGTCACAGCTAAAGGCTCGGTTAATTTTATTATGTTTTGCTGTTTTGGAATTCTGAGAATTAAAATGTTGAATCGGTGACTATACCGCAAATTCTATTTACTTTGTGCCACAGTACAAGCATGGCAATAGACCTAGTAACGTATAGTTAGGTCGCTATCAGTCGGGCAAATTATTAATGAAAAAAAATTTTGCCACACAGATTGCGGCATAGCTGTATGTTAACAGCTTAATCGCAATGTCTGCACTATAGTACAAATGTGAATAGAATTTGCGGTGCTGTTGCATATTTAACATTTTTCTTATCAGAAAGTCAAAACAGCAAAAAATAATAAATTTCAATATGGCGATTGAAACCAAGCCTGAAGTGCGATAAAATCATAATTTTATATTTTTATGAAGTAATGTTAGTTTTGTAGACAATACTTGTAAGTACATTTTACTCTTACGAAACAATTTTAGCTGTCATTGTTTTCTCATAACGGGGTGCCAAAGTGAAAATTTGCTTTTACACTGCCATGCAAATAGTAAAAACCAACTGACCTACTTAAACAAATTAATTCACTGTGAACTTACATCCCATGAGTAGAGGTACGTAAATTTCACAAGATACATTCCAGGTCAGGTTGAACGCCAATTATGTATACTTCATTATCATGTCTGTGACTTGCTGGCGGCTGTTACGAAACGTGTTAGACTACTGCAAGTCAGTAGTAAATAAGGAAATAATGCTTGCTACCTGCTTGTACGGTTATAAGCCAAATAGGTAATCGATTGTGGCCAGTAGGTGCATAGGACTGACAAGTCTAGGCTGCTGCCAGATGAATCCGTGAAATTGACATACTTCTACCCATGAGGTATGCAATAAACCATTAAAAAACCCACAACGTAATATTTTGAATTTTAAAAAAATCGCAGAAGTACAGAAGAAAGTTGCAAACTCAGAATTTTTTTAAAATCACAAAAACAGTTTACGGGATTATTTCAAATGCTATATTCCGTAGCTCGTAGTATGTTTTTGCACTGTGAATTATTTCACGTACGTACGTCTACTGGTTTTTACTATGTGCACGGCAGCAGAACATGCAAATTTTGACTTTGACGCACCGTTATGAGAAAACTATGCGAACTAAAATTGTTTCGTAAGAGTCAAGTGCACTCACAAGTATAGTCTACAAAACTTACACTATTTAATATAAATATAAAATTACGACTTTATCGCTCTTGAACACCCTTAAAGACCCAGAGGAAAAAGTATAATAGTGAAGCACTGCACGCCATCTGAGTGGCTTGCGCAGAGAGGCGTTGATGTATTACATAGGTCGGTCAACGACAACCTTACCACTCCTGCACACAAACACACTCAAACGCAGCCTATCTTAGGAAGGCTCCTTAAGAGGGCGTGGTACATAATTCAACGCTAAAAGCATTAATCTATAACTGTAGGTTTCTTGAAGCCAATATGCGAACATTTAGCAATAGCAATCCTAGACAATAGTTTAGCCAACGTTTTAAACAAAATAGTTTCCAGTGTTACGAACTTCTGAGACACAATCTCTGACGCCGGAATCTCGTGCATTTAACTGCGGCGCAAGAGATCACGCGTAAAGAATTAGTAATTCTGGATAAATATTTACTCATAAAGTTGGCAAATGCCATTATCTAGGATTGTCATTGAGCATATTATCAATATTGGCTTCGAAAAAAGGGTAGGGATCAATTGATGTTTCCAGCATTTATTTATCTACTACGCACTCTTAAGGGCACCGCCTACCTGAGCGTTAGAGCAGTAGTTCTCAAGCTTCTTGGATCACCACCCCCTTCGGTCCCCAATACTAGTGTTCAGTGCCCCCCCTCCCTATATCCCCCCCTCCTTGCTGACTCACCATCCTCAAGGGACCTGCACCGCCCACTGTGGGACAATATTGCTCACTTTGAGAATCACTGCGTTAGAGACTCAGAGCTGTAATGGCGGCCTTGAAGTGCCCATCAAATGCCACATCGCTACAACGAGTCAAGTGTTGAACTAGTGTTCAAGATTCCCGCAGATATAGCCTATATTTTTCAATGGGACTTCAAGCGGTGACCATATAGTTTTACGGTGAAAAGTATGTAGCAAAGCTCTGTGCACGTTTCTACCGGAGTTCCGCATACATACGGTTAGTACATTTTGAAGTACAGCTGTCCGAAGAGGCCGCATGCTGGAGGCTTCGAAACATTGTTTTCTCTTAACATGGAGTCTTAACAATGACGTTCCGACTTGTCCGAAGTGTTTTCTTTTCGTACATTGGCACAATATAGGCATGTATGAAATATTTTAATAAAAAAAGTATTTCCTTCACACCAGAAAGCAAAGGCGATGGAGAGAGATGATGGTTTATCGTGGGAAAACTTGACTGTTTGCTGGGTTTCAATGTACGTTCAGCTTATCAGAAGCTCACTGGCTTTTCCCTGTACTTGGAGCTGTTACCATGTTTGACTGAGCCAATAAGAGTTCCGCTATTGTAATATATGATGTCTGTTATTGATCTGCAGACAGATACGGAGTGTCAGACGTGTAACACACAATCATTCGTGTTGCGAGATACTACAGCGTTTCCAAGGTATGGTGGCACAAATAATTTTCGCGGTATACCATCATCTCTACACTGTAAAAAAAGTCCTAAAATGTTTAGGAAGTCATTAACCTAAACGTTGTATAAGATATTTACCCTACTTTCGCCTTGTAAATATGTAAAATTTTACAGTTGTTACGATATAAGTCCGGTAACTTTACTATATACATTTGACTGTTTTATAAAAAGTTTAGGAGTGCTACCACGGATGTCTGGGAAACAATTCTACCTTACCTACTTTCTTAGCGCTCCTATACGCACGTGTGGCAATTTTACTAACCATTTTTAGAGTGTAGTTATTGTAGATATTCGTGTAAATCTTGTCGGTTGGACGCCATCGTACGCAGGGAACGACCACTGGCCTTGACAGTGGTTCCGTGCAGTCCATTTGCCGCTATCAGTCGTCTCTGCTTGTGGCAGTTAGTGTTTCTTGCTGATTATACCTCTTATTGCTGTCGTTAGTCTTCCTTGTGCGCAGGCGGATTACGACCTTCAGCCTTTGCATGGGTGAACGCGTTTTGCGCGGCTGCAAACAACGGTAACACGTTCGACTCTCAATCGGGAGGGCCCGGTGTCGATCCCGGCTCCGGTCTTCCTTTCGGTTTTCCATTGGTTTCTCGAAATCGATTCAGGCAAATGTTGAGATAGTTCCTTTACGTAGGCCATGGCCGTCACATGTCCTAGATCCTTGTGTACAGTTGTGTGTGCCCATCTCTAATGACCTCGCTGTCGACGAGAATTAAACCCCAGTAAAATAAATAAACAATTAATTCATGTATTTAAATAAAACACAATTTTTACTACGATTCTTTGATGTTATTTTAATACGCCAGCCCATTAGAAACATGTTTTAGGGGCTCTTAAAAAATACGCTGTCTAAAAAAAAAAAAAACAGAAAAAAAAAAGAATTCTTCTGACTTAAACCATACTTCCTAAAAATAATATTGTATAGTCCCATGAAAAAAAAAAACACACACTAGTACGAAAATACTGCATACCAATGCAGGTAGTGCCCCGCGCGTTAAAGGCGATATTATTCTTATCATGCACACCAAGGCCGACAGTATAGCTCCCTTTCACATTGCCTCCAGCGTGTAAAAAGCGTAATTTCTTTTAATTAAGGGAGATACCAAAGCAATGAATTTTCACAATTTTTGTCAAGGAAAATTTTTCCTGGCATATTATCGAAAATCAAGGCTCGATTACTGGCGGTAGATACGTTTATTTTCTTTCCATTTCTGTGATTTTTAGAAGAGTTTTTATTTCTGCCATCAATGCTCCAAAAATATTTAAGTATGTGATTATGCTATAATTAGAGACAACTGGAAAATCGCTGGAAAAGTTGACTATTTGCTAGGCTCATATGATGGGTACAAAACTGAATGTTTAGTATCTGTATTGGCAATAGTTTAGGCTATTTGAAGCATTGTTTATCTCTTCAACAGGCTCAGTTAGAACTGTACAACTTGAACACACAGCGTGTCTGATTTGCCACAAAACTGTTCACACGCGTCACGGTTAATATAGGCTACTACAGCTTATTGGAGACTATGCTAAATGTCTTCGCGATTTACCAGAATCTCTAGTAATGTAAGAAGGTGTATAAAAGTAGGCCCCGTGAACAGGTCGTCAGGTAGGTGGCCGGTTGAAGAATATAGTTAATTACATTATTCCTCGTCCCCCCTGGCTTTTTCCGGGTCAACCGAACTAGTAATATAGGCCTGTCACATAACATTGCCGCTACCAAAGACGTTATAAATACAGATATGCAATATTCGCGTTATCATTTGGTTGCAGACTAAACTTCACATTCCTGTACATAACAGAGCATAATCTGCGATTCAATTGGTCACGAACTTTTATGTGTTGTCATTTACGTGTGTTACGTCTTTACAGAGATTGGCCTCTCTACTGTGTAAGCATTCTCCGCGGCAAGTCACGACAATATCGGCCAGCGGGAGACGTCGAACGAGCCTATAGTCACTTGGAGTCTAGTCAGATGTCAGAAAATAACGCGAAGTTTGCATGTCTCTAGTATTAAATAGAGCCCGGAAAAATTCGCGAGTTCACTGACCTGTAGGGTAGACTCCAAGAATCTTTGTGAAACTGTGCAGACAGCAGCTGTTTATTAGCTGCTCGCTGACAAAGTGTAATGGGTCTGTATTCAGTTAGTTTTTATTATTAGCTCAGCTACTTCCACGAAGTGTGGAGTAAGTCAACAGCCAATTATGAACGTGATGCAGACGTATAGTTGCTGGAACTCTAGCTTGCGCCTAAAATAAAACGCGAATTTTTCAGGGCTCTAATTATAAAAGAACTAGACTTTTACGCTGCTCCTTTGTTACATGATCAAATTGAACGCTGGCATATTGCAGCCGTAAATAGGGAATCGTGTACTTTAGCAGGAAAAAGGGGGGGGGGGTTGCATGTTACGGGCTGCAATATGGCGCCGTTCAATTTGGTAACACATATAGATAGACCGTCAGCATTGATCTTGTAGGCCTACCCCTTAGCAGCTACAGCTAAGTATCATGCAGAACTTACTAATAGAGAGTAATCGAAAAGTCGCACACATCAAATCATTCAAACACGGATAATATTATTCTTGATTACTGTTTTTGATGTACTGTATAATGGTGTGATCGAAAAATCGCACGAATCATATCTAAACCAATAAGTCTCACCACATCTGCCAATTAGCTTCCATCGAGGTCGCTGGTGTCCCTGATCTCTTCTTGTCTGAAAATGATCTGCAGTCTTTGAGACGTTTTATTAATCTTGATACAGCCACTGCAACGTCTTTAATAAAATGAAGGACTGAAAACATCTCCACTACATGTATAAATAAGTCGAAGTTAAAATTGCCACGGCAGAAACTCAGTCCCGTCAAGCAAAAGGACGACTTGTCAGGGTATCCATGAGTTAAAATATATGTGGACTAATATGTTTAAGTTCTGTATATGAGAGGCTGATGTTTAGGTTTTAGTGTAACTATTTGAAACTTCAAATGTCACTTAACTAGTGTAGGTGCGCCTTTTCGACGTTCAATCTTCCTGCAAGACATATGATGATGAAAAAATGAAAATAATTTTAAACTATTACTATTTCTTTTTAATCCAGCCACAATAACAATGACGTTAAACAAAGTTACTCCTTTCCAAAACATATTTTCCTTCTCTTTCTCAAAAGTGACATGTGGTGTTTCTCAAATGAATGATTCATAGATTCATACATGCATATGTACGTACATACAAAATACACTCGTTTCCGGGTAATATATCGTTGGCACGTTGCCAAAAGGGCCAATATCACAGTCGAAAACGTGTGATATTGGTCCTTATGGCGTACTGCTTAAAATGCCAATATCGCAGTGCAAAAAATGTGATAATGGTCCTTTTGGCAATATACCAACGATATGTTTCCTTCGTTCAATTGAGGAAAAACTGAGGATCCGAATCCACGTTTGCCCAAGGGCCCGAAATTTCTCAGGGCGGGCCTTCCTACACACTTTATGAAACACCGAGTTTCCACGCTTGATGTGAGTTGGTATGGTCGGCTGGAAGCTTCGCTAGACTAGGTAGGCATGGCGGTCATTGTGCAGCGCTGCCGTATTGTCGGAAGGCGGAACTGAAGGCTTGTGCAACAGGAAACAGCGCCGTTCAGTCCCGCCCATAGCTCCCTAATAACCCGCTCTTATTATACACGTGTGCGACGAGCAACGACACGTGTGCATCGCTTCCGCACTCACCTCGGACTACATGGCTAGGGACATCTGACTTCCGCGAAAAGATTTCTTTCACAAGATTGTTTCAGTGTATTGCGTGTACACGTGCAGTTATGTTTTATGGTCAGTGATTGAGTGTTTTTGTAACTTCCACACGTCTTGGGGTTCAACCTTGGTCATCTTTTGTATAACGCCAGTCTTGAATCATCTCCTGTTCTGTGCTGTAGTGAGAGTCACCTTTTGTCTTCATACATCCAGTCTTCCAGTTCATATAGTTGCTTAGTCAGTGTCCGCAGCAAGACGTAAATTAGCCTACCTGCCTGATGAGTCATTGTTGTTGAACAACACTTCTTCCCAGCTGATTGCTGTGTCATTAGTCGCGTAAGCGTGCACCCATGGTTCTATTCGACAGTACACCGAACCACTATCTTCGCTGTTCCGCTCAATGTGTTGAGCATAAACGTTTAAGTATCGCTCAGCGTACCGTAAACTTTGACCATTTTCGGGGCTACTTTGACTATTCAAAATTTTAGTTTTTTGGTTTTCCGGTAAATAAACAGATAAACTGAGCCGAGTATTTTAAATAATTCCTTTTATCCTTATAGCTAATGTTTGAAACTTTCGTCACTAAACCATATAAAAACCAAAATTTTGAGTTGTCAAAATCACCCCGCAATGTTACGGTACCCCACATTAATACCGTGAATGATAGAAGTTCTACTAGTACAGGTGTTGGTGTTAATGATATTGTTGCCAATTGTCTCTGTGTGTAATTTTATTCCTCATCGCCGGGAAGAATATACAGTTCTTTATATCTGTTGCAGCCGTTGTTTATAAAGTAATTTCCTACAGTCAGTAGTTATGTGTTCTATCTGCATATTAGAAGATACTTAGATAACCTATCTGAATAACACTCGTTTGATTTCAATTTTGCCTTTCAGGTACAGAATCAATACCTACGTTAGTTGGCTTCTGCTTCAGAAGTCATCAACTCTCAGCAGTTTTGCGTCCCTCAAATACGTTATTTTCCACCAATGATAGGGAAGCTACTATCCTTGTTTGTATACTAGGAAGGGTGCATATTACTTTTAAAACGCACCTCCTACAAGTAGTTGCTGGGACTTCATTCACAAATAGTGTTCCACATAGTATGAGAGGAAGATCATCCAGGAAAAACAGCCCTACTCCTTGCATCTTGTTGGGTTCAGTAAACTCTCCACTTACAAGAGTATTTTTCTCTTCTCACATTTTAAAAACTTTTTCAGCTGTAAACCTTTCCACATAATTTTGAAATATTTTCAGGCATGTTTCACCACATCAGTGACTCCTGTATTATCTAATTGACTAGTTGTCATATTAAAATAATTTTAACTGCGTTTCATACCTTCTTTTCATACAGAAAATAAATAAACTAATGACCGTGCCAACTTGTTAACCGTGTGTGTTTTAGTGCAGAAATATATATTTTATGGCGGTTAGGGAATTTATATTCTAAACACGTCTTACAGACAAGCTTTCTGCGCTAAACGATGTATCTATATACAGATAAAATCAATGTATCAATAACTCAATTTTGCATAGGGGGTTTCAGAAATAAGCAATTGAAAAGGATAGTCTCCAGGCTAATTTTGTTTGCAAAATAATTCATAGTTCAACCGCAAAAAAAAATATATATTTATATATAGGTGATTTTTCGCTATTTTTTGTAACAAAATTTGTAATTGTTTGGGTGCAAAAATATTTTAAAAAAACTTTCTGTAAAGTTTTACAAAAATAGAATGTAATTAATTATATTAGTGCCAAAACAAAGTGTAATTCTTCGATAGCGATCTTAGTTTTTTTATATTATCGTAATCACTGTAAAACTGCTAGGCATGGCCTTTAAAAAGTTAATTTTTTAAGGTAAGGTTGGACTACCCGGAGGGCTAGGTCACTAAAAAGTTCTACGAATGAGTGCACTTATCTGACAGTTATGTTGGAAATGTTTTCTGTGGCCTGCTTAAATCATCGTTTGGTTTCTATAATCGTTTCCTCTTCACTCGTCCATATAGTAAGTTAAAAATTGTTTCATAAAAATAATATATTCAGTTTAATTTTCTGAAATGCCAATAACCTGCTGTCAAAAAAGTGCACTGGTTTGTGGGATAGACCGTTTCGTGTTACCGCGAGTCATGTGGGACGTTCTCGGAGCAGAGCAGCGTTGTTCGCCGCTGTGGCGAATCTCGTGCGGAGGATGCGCTGCACCGGAGGCTGTTACGTGACACGTCGCAAGGTCGAGTGTAACAGATAGGCCATTGTTGATAACTTACTGGCTCGCGCATTGTCCCTGTGCTGCTACAGCCTTGTAGGCCTGTTCTCTTCGTACGCCGAGCCAGTGTTGCCAATTGGTGTGTAATTCCACTAGATACGTGTCATTTGAAGGACAACTGAACTGATGTCGCCGTCACCTAAAACACGTCAATTACATTGGGGTGTGTAGCGAAACCAGTGGCTTCTCAATCTCAAGTAGGCGATCCATTGTCGATTCCCGGTTTATTCGCAAGTGGGAAATGTGGCGGATGTTGCCATTGGCCGGCGGGTATTATTGGGGTACTCATTTCCCCCTCCTTAAATTCTGTCGCTACTTCTTCTTGACTCATTTCACGTCATCTCTCATAGATCGCGAACGTCTGCGAGCTTCTATCACAAACGAAATAGTAACACAAACGTGAAAGGACGTGGCGGCTCGTTTGATACGGGCGAACATCGCCCTTATTAAACATACGAAATCAATCAATAAAGTTTCCGCACGTATTTTAAAATTGTGGTAATATTTTGGTAGTCCATTTATAATCAACGATCGCAGAAAAGCACTCACTTTATCATCAAACACGCATTTAATGATACCACTGTGTGTAATACAGCATAACATGTTTTAAAAACACAGAAAGCAAGTAACGGCGTATAGCAGCGGTGAGTGAGTGAGATATAGGTCAGCGCTTAACATCGAGGTCTTTAGCGCTGGTGAAGGGTGACATGAGGTGAGTGTGGAGCAGTAGAGGAATGAAAGGGCGGGGTAAACGGGAGATCCCCGAGAAAACCCGCTGACCAACGGCGTTGTCCAGTACGATTCCCACAAGCGAAAACCCGGGGATTGACCTCGCCGGGAATCGAACCCGGATCGCCTTGGTGGGAGGCGAATGGTCTGACCATTCGTCCACCGCGGCCCCCTAAGAGCAGTGGAAATGGAACTTGCAAAATTACTAAAAAGGAAGGATTTTTTTTGTGTATAGATTCGTGGTGCCTCACCTCCCAATATAATTTTTATTATGTAGAAAATGCTTTTCTCATTTACCATTTTATCAGAAGAAAAAAAATCATCGTTGGAACGCAATTATTTGAAGTTACATATGTAGGCCTACTATGATTTTAATTAACTATATATATATATATATATATATATATATATATATATATATATATATATATATATATATGTGTGTGTGTGTGTGTGTGTGTGTGTGTGTGTGTATGAAAAATTCTGATCAAGAACAAATTAAATACAACTAACAAATATTTTCTTAACTATCCCTCTGATTGTTGTTACTTAAATTTCAGTACTAATTAAAAGTACGCAATACAAAATCAAATTCATGTAGCAAATTTTTAATCTTTATAAATAACAGTGTTTGTTAAACAATGTGGTGGTGTTAAGCATAGCAGCAAGACTGCAGCAGTGTTCTGAATTTCTAGTAAAAGCGTTCTACAAATTCAATGGCTCTTAATAGTTACTTTGTAACTGTTTGTACGCTGTCCTATTCCGTAACACGTTGTTTGTTAATTGTATATATTTTATTTATAGTTCCGTTTTCACGCATGTTGGCTTGAGTCTTGAATATAACCACAGAGAACGAGCGAATTTTTTTTCTCTCCAGGGATTACGTTTAGTGCGTCAAACAGGTACAGTGTTCGTTTCGCTCGCAAATGTCTGCTACGGAATTATGACCGAAAATCTCGCACTAAAAATCCGCATTTTGGAATTTATACTCAAGGATACCATTCTATCATAGCGAGTTAAATACTTCGAAATTTACGAAGTAAAATTCGCCAAGTCGAAATAATCTCGTAACAACTCGAGAATCTACCCCCTGCGCAAAAACAGTAGTATGTGCTCACGCCACGTGATTTTCGAACGATGTATATTTATTTTGAGCGTCTCTATTATCCTTTTTAATTTGGTGATGGAATGTTTGAACATGTATGTAGTCTGGCGAGAGTCATTTCGTAGTTAGGTCTTAGTGGATTATTTGCAGCTGAATGGTGGGTACAGAAGCTAGTTTTGACAGCTCTAATCTGCAGATGACGTGTTGTATAGTGGGCTAACTTGCTTCTAGTCGCTCAACATCCTTACAGGCTATTAATCTCCCATCTCGTCGGAACACGAATTATCCATTTCTGTAGGAACATTCTTCATAGTAAGTGTAGTGATAAAAGTACGATAACTAAAACTCACTTTTACCTTTAGTGCTTTTGATATAAGGGCAGTCACATTAGCCGATGTTGCTCAAGTCATCCACTGTTTTTGTCCTACCTCCCGTTGTTTTGCCAAAAGAAAAAAAAATCTTGCTTTCTATATCATTCCACTTTTGTTCCTATCTTTTCAGGGTTTGTTTTCAAATTTTAAAACAAGGAAGTCAGTATCGTGCTGCTCAATAAACGTGTACAAATATTAATATCTTGTTAATTATTTCTGTTGTACTGCATATTGCCGTAAAAACATGTAGAGTATTGTACGAATATATATCTTCACTTTAAGCATTTCAGACATTTAATAAGTGAATCAGCACTGTGCGTTGTGGTACTGTGAGTTTAATGGCTCGCAAACTCTCCGTATGGCCTTATCTTCATTCTTCTGTCTCTGGTCGTCATTTATTCGTATGGTAGGCTTTCTGCCTGTTTTCAGTCAGCCTCTGATCTATGCTTAGTTTCCTATATAGTCCAGATTAATGTATATTAGATATGGGCATCTTTCTTGTGAAATAAAATCAACATCATCTTCACGTCAATTATTAGCGAACTTGTGTCATGTGAATGGTACCGAAAATAGTGATTATTAATTTTGTCTTTATTATCGTGGGAGCAGTTAAGACAATCTCTGCCTTCTCTTCCACACGACCTGGTATATATGAGCATATATCAACAAGTACTTATATATACTAACTCGTACAGGATAAAATCGCTTCTAATGTTAATTTTCCTTATACAAATATAATAAAAACGAAGACCTTTTTGCGTACTCAAACGTTTTTGGACGGAATAGCATTCAGAAGACGAAATGTTTTGGGAAAAATGATTTTGGGGTAAATAAATGCTATTGAAGGAATATTCCCTGATCCCACATCATTTCTCTGAAACCAGGACCTTGTCGACTGCAGACAAATGTTTCCATGTGTACCGGATTTTAATTTTTTTTGTGACGGACACAGTCAGTACTGCGCAAACTAACTCATATATTATTCCCAAGCACGCGGCTTTTAACTCAACATTCAACGTATTTAATGTCTATAGATACCTCCTTGTACAAGTATGTTGGCCGTCTGATCACTTAAGTTGGTAGGAATGCTAGTTAGTCTGCTGAGTGTTCATCTTGTTTAAGGTTACGTCTGCTACAGGTTAGGTTGTTCAGCGTTGTTAGTTTGGCAAGGGACCATTTCCACCGCTAATGTGCTGGTATCGGTAAGATGGTTAAATGAGGTGTCATTTCCGGTTTAAAAGATTTCTTAATTGTAAAATTTATTGTATTATTTAGAAAATTAAAATTAAAAGCTGCAATGTTTTAGATTTTCAGTGAAAATTTCGAGCATGTGATTTATTTCTGTATCTATCCTGCCTAACGTTAATTTCAACTCCGCCTCTCACGTTATAGCACAATTACTGACTTTCCGCTACTAGCGGCGAGAATTATCTCTCCGAACTCGTCTATAAGATATTCAGACATCTTGCTAACCTGTAATAGAAATAACCTTACCGTTGAGTACACATTTTATGTTCTCCTTTTTGTATACTCTGCATTTATACTTTCATTATAAGTTGTCGTAACTGTCGCGTGTTTAAAGAATGATTCAGTTATCTTACAATCCTTCGAAATTTTAAGGTGCCGTCTGCCCCGACTGCCAAGCGATGTGCAGGACGTTATCCTTATTTCTGTCATTTAACAACCCCACTAGGTTTTTGAAATTCGTTCACTTGTAAATAGTGTTCAAGTCGGTCGCCTACCACCCGTGTCTGATGACCAGAAACATTACAAGGATGATTCTCGTGCGCTGCTTGGAAGGCACAGAATCAACGTCTCGCTATGATATGCGAATCTTTAGCAAACTTCATATTGTGTGCATGTATTGAAAATTCATTTGTATCCTTCGATTGCATTTCGAGATAAAACAGATTTAAGAAAAAACCTTCTTGACGATGTTGGTGGACGTAAACACGTCTTTATAGCAAGCGTTAAAGTACCAATTGGCGTAACAAGGGTGGAGCTATGAGTAACCCCTAGAAAATTATTAGCCCCCTCTGAGATGTATATGACCCTACTGTTTATGTCAACAGCTGAGCAGATCTCGCGGGGAGTAAGAGGCTTGCATTAGCCGTCCCTAATATGTGATGTTCGGTACGCTAGCGAAAGTACCATTCCGTTGTCGATTTATTTTCGTAACTACACATAATAGGGATGCGTTCAAAAGCGCAGTTGTTACGCCACATTAAAGATACCTTTAGAATGTTTTCATGTCCGAATGGTTGTTGAAATTTCCAGCTGAATTTCTTGTAATCATTTCAGTAAGGTTAAAAACAGCCTAAAGGGATAATATTGCCATAATTTTTAGGCAGGAAAATTTTATTATAAGACACTAAAAGTATCGTAGCGTTATGCAGCATTCCATTATCTTCGTTATTTTTACATCAGCAAATTATAGTCAACGCTAAAAGTCTTATATAGGCTGTTCACTTTAATCTGAGCACCCCCAACACTTACAATGACCAAAAACTGTATTTCACTGGGACGAAAGGTGATAAGTTTTCAGGATGGTAAAATATTTACACTGATTTTTAGTTTCATGATAGTTTTCATTTCTAAAATATTTTTAAGGTCGAATTCTAAATAGCCGAAAGATTTATCCTTAACAGTCTATAGAGGCTAGCCGACAGCCGGAAGACTGCACGATAGTTCAATGCCTTGCGTATGTAGAGACTGTGACTAGAGTCATAATTTTTTATGCGAAAAGATTTTTATACCCTTTGGTTTCAATGAAATACATGTACAGTACTTCTGCAGCTCTGCTTAATGGTCAGTGATTGGATGTTCAAACTTTCACTTGTCTGGAGGGTCTAACTATGACTAGAGCCGGTGATGTTTGGTGAAAAGAATTATGCAACACTTATGTGTCAATGCATAACCCTCACATCTGCTTCGTGGCTATTGGCAGAGTGTATTTGCGCAGAGGTGTCTCTCATACATACATACATACATACATACATACATAGGCTACATACATACATACAAATTTTATTAACCATAGAACACATTACATTGTTATGGGTTTAGTCATAAAACATATTAAATTAAAAACAATGCATCAGTAGGCATATAAAAAATTCGGTGAGACAATAAAAGGGGGTTACAATAAGCCATTTAGTAACTAAGATCTTAAATTTACTGTAAGTTAAATTTCTTATATGATGTGGCACCCTGTTAAAAATCTTAATAGCTGTATATAAAAAATTTTGTTGCATTTTGTACAGTCGGCAGTAGGGTACATCAATTAAAATATTATGCCTAGTCTTATGATCATTAGGGCCACGATTTTGTCGCGAAAAGATTTTTGCCCCACTTTGTTTCAGTGACTCACGTGCACATCGGCAGTTCTGTTTCAAGGTTATTGGCAGCGTGTCTTTGTTCAGACACGTTTCTCATTTGACTGCACCAATCAGAATAAGATTATTGTGAGTCTGTACGTCTATAATTTGCCAAGGCAATTGAGAGTAAAATCATCCAACCACAGACGATGTAGCAAAGCTGCAGGTGTGCACATGACGCATCGAAACAAAGTGTTGCAAAAATCTTTTCGCCATAAAATCGTGGCTCTAATGATCATGTACATGCTCACGTGAAATAAAACTTTTTTTATTCATTTTAACATAGAGCAAACAGTGTAAAATATACAGGTTAATAACAGTCATTATTTCTTCTCTCACAAATAGTGGTTTACAATGAGCAAATTTATGATAATTTGTAAGTATTCTTAGTAGGGGCCGGAAAAATTTCGCGGATTCAATTACCTGCATGTTAGAATGCACTATCTTATGCATACTCAAGTCCCGGCCATTAGTCAACTAGCTGCTACTCAGTGGAACAACAGATAATGAACAAATAGACGGAGCTTGAGTAAGCATAGGACAATGGATTCTAGCATGCAGGTCATTGAATCCACGAAATTTTCCGGCCTCTACTCATTAGACTGTGCCACTGAGAATAAGGTTACTACGACACCACACGTCTGTGATTTGAGGTTAGATCGCCAAGACACTGAGAGTTAAAACAGGCAACCACCGACTGTGAAGCACAGCTGCAGATGTGCACAAGAGGTCTTGAAACAAGATGTTGCATAATTATTTTCACTAACAATCACTGGCTCCAACTACGGTAAATCACACACTGTGGTTATCAGTAGAGATGATGGTTTATCGCGGGAAAACTTGACTATTTGCTAGGCTTCAACGTGTGTTCAGCTTATCAAAAGTTTACTGGATTTTCCTTGTACGTGGAGCTACTGCCCTATTTGACTAAACCAATAAGAATACCGCTATTTTAATATTTAATGCATGTTATTGGTCTGTAGACAGCTACGTTGTGTCAGTGTTTTCAAGGCTACGTTGGCACAAAACATTTTTGCGATATTCCATCATCTCCAGTTATCAGAATAACTTTACTGTGATAGATGCAGTCAAATGAGAGACGTATCTGAAAAGAGACACCCAACCAATAACCAGAACTGCCGATGTGCAGGTAAGACAAACAAAATATTGCAAAAATATTTCCGCCACATACTCGTCGCTCTTACTATGACTTATCCGACGTACGTGTCTGTAACTCCCTTGCCGTCCCGGTTCCCTCTAGGTCTCGGACATGCACGGTACCATCCGCCAAACATCGCCCTTCCATGTCTTGAGTCTTCCGACTTCCAGTTAGCACGTCTGCAACTATATTGTGTACGCCCACAAAAGTTACATAGTGGCGGTGTCTCCAATTTCTTGTAATACATTTTGGCTTTGAAGATTCCGGTGCTCAGTTGATATCTAAAATATATTATAGTGGTCGAGTGTGTCCACTTCTGTTTAATTATTTATGTTCATATTCGGTAGTAGGTCTAATCTGTAAGTCCGTCTGCTTTTATTTTAAGTTTCCATAACTTTGCAGTAATTCCATCAAAGGCTACGTAGTTACGCACAAACAAGTTTTTTTTATGTATATTTTGGCTATTGTAGACTCCTAAATACCGGAGGCCTACCACAGTATACAGAACTGTCATGAATCGAGATCCAGAAATTTCGGGCGTTAAACTACCAGCCGGCTGGACTCCACAGGCCTGTGTACATTTTGTCTTCAGCTATCTATTCATTGGCTGATGCTCCAGTAAATGGTCAGTGGCACGTCTGACGTTCGGGATAATGTGAGCGCTAAAAATATAACCTTTGAAAATTATCACTAGCTGTTGCTGCATATAATTCAACATGAACTATAGTTGCCTTACTTCTTGTATGGTTGGCAGCGAAATTACTCAAATAGTTCCGCGTATTTCTCTATTTAAATACAACACTGACACAAAATCAACCAAAACTGACATAATTGTATTTTATATAATTATTAAACTTTTTTTTATTAATCTATATAGGTTCCTACTGACTGCACAATTTATCGTACACGCACAAATATTAAGTGACGTTTCCAGAGAGGTTAGATATTTCCCGTCGTCAGCCGTTACGCAGGGAAATACACAAATTGGCTGAAAATAGAACTTTATCAGGGCTTTTTTGAGTGCTCACTTTATCACGAACCGCCTACAGGGTATGAATCACTGAGTATTTTCATGCAGGTCTGATATTGGTTCACAGTCCTAAGCAAGAGTTTTGTTAACTCTAACCCAATCGACACAGCATTTAACGCGTAGAGTATTTTGAAATCTAACGTCTTCGAAAATGAATTTCCGAAATTTCTGGGTCTTTTGTCATTAAGTCGGGTTCGATCAGTCTTGCCTACTAGCATCGTAGCATATTATTTCAGTCTGATTGTTGCTTAACAAATTATAATAATGCCGAATTTGTTCTGCAGAAGGAATGAGATATACTCCGAGGAAGAAAATGTATTTACAGTTGCGCACAAAAAAACCAAAGAGAAACCACAGCCGCCATCTTTCTAAGCCACCAGCAGGTGAAGACAAAGAGCAGTTGATTTATTAATACATTAGATGAAGGGAAATTTCGTGAGTTCAGTGACCCGCGTGTTAGAATTCATTGTACTATGCATATTCAAGTCCCATGCACTCATCCATTGTCTGCTGTTCTAGTGAATAGCAGCTAATAGACAAATGATCGGGGATTTAGTATACACAACAGTGTATTATAACTAGGGCCAGGTAGTTTTCGCGAAAAGATTTTTGCAGCACTTTGTTTCAGTGTCTTACGTGCACACCTGCATATCTGCTTTGTGGTCAGTGATTGGATGCCGTAACATACAATATGTGGAGGTTAAACCCGCAAATCACAGACGTGATGTGTCACAGTTATTCATGTACTGATTGGCACAGTCAAATGAATAATAACTCTGCACAGAAACACTCTGCCAATAATCATGAAGTTGAGCTGCAGGTGTGCACGTAAGGCACTGAAACAAAACGGGGCAAAATTCTTTTCGCGAAAAACATGGGCCCCTACATATAGGTCATTGAACTCGATAAGTATTTAATTTATTATGTGTAAGTTCATGCAAAATTCACGTTATTATTTGGTAACAATGGCTCGGTACAAAGTGAACACTAAAAACAACCTTGTTAAAGTTCTATTTCCAGCCAATCCGTATCTTTCCGTGCGCAGCTGCTAACGACGGGACATACCTAACCTCTGTGGACACGTCACGTGAGGGTGTGCAAGTGCGATAAAGTCATAATTTTATATTGTTATGAAATATTATTAGTTTTATAGACGACACTTGTGAGTACAGTTTTCTCCTACGAAACAATGTTAGCTGGCGTAGTTTTCTCATAACGGTACGTCAAAGTAAAGTTTTGTATGTTCTGCTGCCATGCAAATAGTGAAAACCAATTGTCTGACGTACGTGAAATAATTCACAGTGAAATAACATACTATGGGTTACGTAATAAAACATTAAGAAACATTCCACGAACTATTTTAAATTTTAAAAAAATTGCTGAATTTGCAACTTTTTCTGTCATTTTGCGATTTTATTTTGAAATTAAAATTTACGTTGTGGGATTTGTAATGTTTTGGATGTAAGTTCACAGTGAATTATTTTGTTTAGTATGTCAATTGGTTTTCACTATTTACATGGCAGCGTAACAAGCAAATTTTGACTTCGACGCGTCGTCATGAGAAAACTATGATAGCAAAAACGGTTTCGTGAGAGTAAAATGTACTCACAATTATCGTCTACAAAACTAACAATATTTAAAAATAATATAAATCTATGATTTTATTGCACTTGAACATCATTAAGGGGTATGGAAAGGTACGTGTCGAGCGGACGACTGGAATACTTAATTGCCAATAAAATCTGAACTACTCATCAAAATTTGATGAGATTTGAGTTGCTGAGTAGATATTTTATCAGTTGACGTTTATTTATACAGCTCTATGTGACAGTGTGCTTAACTTTCGAGTAAAAAATTAAAAACTGTTCTTAGATAAATAAGTGCTTGAAACCACAAAATCGACAAAAATGTAAACTGACATTATTATAATGTTTAATTTGATACTATTTAGGCCTCTATGATAACGTAATTTCAAATGTACTCGCGTTTTGATTTGAAAATAATTTTACTGTCGTAAATCTCTCCGCGAGAGGTTTACGGAGGTTGCAGGTGTGCACGTAAGGCATTGAAACGAAGTGGTGCAAGAATGTTTTCGCGAAAATCAAGCCAATGGTTACAGTAAAAGTGCGTGTAAACATTTTAAATATATGACGTACAGCGGTATAGGTAGTACGGGATAAAGTGAGCAGTAAAAATTTAACATTTGAAAAATATCACTAGTCGTCACTGCATGTAATTCAACATTGTCTAGTTACCGTACTACTTGTGTGGTTGGCAGCGAAATTGCGCAGTATAGTTCCATGTATTTTCATATCTAAATGCAACTGTACTGAAACAAAACCAGCCGAAATCAGCATAATTGTGTTTTATATAAGTAATAAACTTGTTCTATCAATCAGTATAGATCCTTACTGATTTCACTATTTATCTTACACTCGCAAACATCGAGTGATGTGCCCAAAGAGGTTAGACATTTCCCGTCGTTAGCCGTTACACGCGGAAATATACGAATGAGCATAAAATAGAATGTTGGCAGGGCTTTTTAGAGTGTTCACTTTATTCCGAACCGCCTATATAGTGACGGAAAGAGGGTAGTAAAGGTGTCACATGCAGGTCAACTGGTTACCTTGGCTCTACATCTGTGCCGTGATGCAGCTCTCTGCCTTCCTGTGCCTGCTGTCAATCTTCGCCATCTTTTTTTTTTATTCAGCACCTCTCTATTGTCGCGGAGTTACGTAAACTGGTCGCTGGGAAAGGATGCTTCGCATTAGCGAGCTAAAAAAACACTCACCTTCCGGTCTCCGTTTCCATTGACAGGCTGGCCAACTGCCTCGCGTGTCTGCGCAACTTCTCTCTCCTCCCCCTTCCTCCTATCACCAGCCGTGCCTCCGCCATTTTGCTGCAAGGTCGTCCTCACATATGAAAGTTCGCAGGTCTCCATGGAGTGCGCACAGGACAAACTTATTCCAGTCAGTTAACGATCCGAGCGCGATCGCTGACTGTGTAGTAATACAGACGTGAAAATATTGGACGGTTCATTTGATACGCGTGAACTTCGCCGCTTATTGGCTGCTTGAGGCTGTTGGTATCAGCCCCATGTCTGTTACGGCAGCTTTCCTATTGGCCTGGCTGCCGGCTAGCAGAGCAGTCGTCTTACGTTGATTGGCGGTAGGTGTTGCGACCATTTTGCTGGCGTGTGTAACTGAGTTCGCCATCCAACCAGCTTTTTCACTTCTATATTCTTTAGTATTCTGTGACGCGGTCTTGAAATAAGTTCGGAAATCACATGAGGGTTAAGGGCTCCGCCTACCCGCGCGTGAGAAGTTCAAAAGCGTCGGAGCAGTTAGGTCGACCTTGAAGCGCGTATCAAATGCCGCGTCGTCTCAACGAGCCAAGTGCTGAACTAGCGTGCAAACTTCCCGCCGAACGGTTTTTACTTTGGGACGATAAGCAGCGACCATATAATTTTAATTGTGGAGAGTCTGTAACTAAGTTCAGTGCACGTCGCAATCTTAGTTTCAAATACATTCTGTTAGTACATTTTGAAGTACAGAAGTTTGAAAATGCCGTTTTTAACAATGTTGGAGGGCTTAGAAACCGTGTTTTTAATGAGCGTGGCGTCTTAACAATGAGGTTTCGACCTTGTCTGAAGTTTGTTTTCTTTTCGTACTTTGGTACAATGACGACACGTGGAATATTTTCGTAGAAAAAAACCTGTTTACGAACACGCTGCAACGCATTTGAAACGTAGGGTAGGCGGCCGCATTAACGCGGCAGCTCTTAAGGATGTTTAGGCCTACGTGACAAAAATACATAATTTTTGCACGACATAGTGTTCGTTTTATCAACGTTACTTGTGACTACATTTTCCACTTGTAAATTTTTTTTAGCTCTCATAGTTTTCCTATAGCGGCATGTCAAAGTCAAAAATTGCAAGTTACGGGAACATAGGGATAAGAAAAACCAAGTGACATAGGTACTGGGAATGATATAATTTACACAGAAATGAGATAATACGCTAAAATATTTAAAAACATAAAACGATATCCTTTTGTCTTTTAAAAATTGTCGTAAATGAAGTAAATTGTCATCATTTTCAGATTTTTTTTTTAAATATATACAGTACAAGAGAATTTTATTGTGTGTTTTTAAACCTTTTAGCATAAGACCCATAATATCGCAATTGCAGTGTAAATTATTTCATTCGAGTTAGTAACTTGGTTTTTGTTATTACTATGTTCCCGTAACTTGTAAATTTTTACTTTGTCATGCTGCTATGGGAAAACTATGAGAGCTAAAACAATTATACAAGTGGAAAATGTAGTCACAATTAACGGATATAAGACGGACACTATGCCGTGCAAAAATAATATTATGCATTTTCGCCACACGGACGCCCTTAAGGTGACTCGCTCATTAAGGCGACTCCCCACCAGTGCTTGAAATGTGTTGCAGGGAATGGCGAGTATTATTTATCTGTCGAAACTGCATAACGTTCTACATTTATTTACGTACTGTACTATTGTGAAGATGCGCCATTGCAAAATTATGTCGTCCCAGAAATCTTAGAATGAGCCTAAGAAAAAACAAACAAACGAAAAACGAAAACATAAGAAAACAAGCTTAGTTTGGCTGTAGTCAACACATCCATAAACTTTCTTAGTCTCATTCTAAGATTTCTGGGACGACATAATTTTCCAATGGCGTATGTCCACTGTAGTACAGTACATTATTATGTTACATTACAAGAAACATTCAACTACATTAACATTTATAGGGACGGCTTACTAACCATCTAAACCCAACTCGACAACACAAACATCCATGTCCGTGCTGGGATTCGAAACCAGGACATCTGGCATCGTGCGCCGGCATGCTACCGACCGCGCTAAGGCCGCCCGCGCACTAGGCGACCTGGTCGCGCGACTCCTAGCCGCGCGACCAGAAAATTCAGCGACATGTCCGCGACCAGGCGCCGCGACCAGGATCCTCCAGAAAAATGTTGACAGTACGAAAATGAACGCGGGGCAAGTTGCAGCTGCGTGGTATCTCTTGAGAAAGCGTAGAAATGGAAAGGAGAAGAAAATATGGGTGCATCCGTTGTCACAAACGCGCGATGAAAAGGGAATATTTGCATTATTTTATCATGACCTTCGACAGCATAAAGATAAGTTTGTCAATTACACAAGAATGTCCGTGAAGTCATTTGATGAACTTGTACGTCTATTAGAAGACAAAGTGAAAGGTTGCGATACACCAATGAGTAAGGCGATATTCCCAACGATGAAAGTGATAGTAACTTTGAGGTAAGTAAATAAGAATATAATTGATTGGTTTAAAATAAAGAAATTGTAGTTTAATTAGTTCATATGCATTGAGAAACACACGACATATATATATGTACTATTTGTACTGAAATTTGTTTCACAACAATAAATGAATTTTGTGAAATATTATATTGTCTGGCCTGAGGTATGTATTATGTATTATAATGGTTATGCTGTGGCACAGGACACAAAACAATGCAACATGTTTTCAATTAAAAAGGGTAAGTATTTCAGAGTGAGGAGAGTTCACAGAATCATTTGACGCAGAAGACATTGCAGACGAAGCACTGGCTGGTCGGTGGCGGTTTCCTCCAGAAAATTGTTCATCAGTAGAGACGTGAACTTTTCGCGAAAAGAAATTTGCCTCACTTTGTGTCAGTGACTTGTGTGCACGTATGCAGACTTGCTTCACGGTCAGAGATTGGATGTTTTGACTTTCGTGTGTCGTGGGGTTTTACACGCAAATCACAAACGTGTGGTGTTACAGTAACCTTATTGTAATTGGTACAGTCAAATGAGAAACGTCACAGTTCGAAGGCACGCTGCCAATATATGTGAAGCAGAACTGCAGACGTGCACATAAGGCACTGGAACAAAGTGGGGCAAAATTCTTTTCGCGAAAAGTTCATGTCTCTATTCATCACCATAGTTGCTGGATGTGTGGCATGGAGCGTTTGGGAATGTATCGTAATGAGTTTGTCGATAGACAGGTACGGCACTTGGCAATCCAAATGTTGGCTGTGGCGATACGTACTGTTGTGACATTGGAGATTGTTCTGGGCGGGGGCAGGGAGGGTTATTTCCTGATACATAATCCACGTTCTTCTGAATTACATCCAGTATCTCCATCTGAGTGGCCAACTTCCGACAT